>PPJX02000247.1:0-13174 GCA_003705915.2 Lipomyces lipofer | reverse complement strand
TGACGGGGACGGGGAGGAAGACTATTAAGTCCTTGACCCTTCTATTGACTGCTGAGGCGTCTGTCAGGCATTAAGATATGGATAATGGTCTAGGATTATTCAACTCCTGGCAGCAGGCTCAGGCAGACTTTCAATAGAGTTTAATTAATTCCCGTACTTTATACTTGCGCTATATCGCCCATTTGGCGATATCGTATCGTATTTTAGACGATACGGCGATACGATATCGCCAAGTGGGCGATAAAATAGGCGATAATATCGCTAGACTTTTCTGGCCGGCGATACGATATACGATATGGGCAAAACCCGGCGATATCGTATCGTGTCCAGCCCTATCTATCCTTATCTCTTCAGCAGGAATACCCCGCAAGCCTGGCCACGGATCGAACTTTAGTCGTTTGTCCAGTTCTAACGTACGCACTCCAACGCCATTCCTGGAGATATCTTACATGGTTCTAACTCAGCCCACCCACAACTACATATTCTCAGCAAGGCCCTCAATTGCTTCAAATTCTGCACCTCCGTTCCATGTGCACCAGTGTCACGTCTTTTCGCTCTCAATCTCGATTCGCATCCGCTTCCCAAAAATGCTAGTCTAGCCTTGCAGCAGAAAAATCGGGAGGATCGCGTTTGGTTGTACAGGAAGCCGATTTCCCACTCGAGATGACGAATCTTCGGCAACAAGACGATGAGGTACTAACAAATCGCTGGGTGTGCATTATCGAATCTTATTGAAAGCATTCTCTACATCTACCACACTAATAGACACCCCGGGTGTGTTCACGACTTTGAGCAAGCCAACGGTGCACACGTCATTGTTGGACCGAGTTCAATATGCAGCGAAATCTCTCGGCGGTCGTGGATTCGAATCCTATGCAGAGGAATCCTGTTGTCGCATCCGGGGAACGGATATTGCGGCACAGACCAAGAATTATGTCTGCAACGATCAGAAAGGCAGGCGGAATGCGGTCGGGTTCTTTATGAGCGTATGCTCCACGAGATATACCTCAGGCCCTTGCAGGCCATATGGGCCATATGGGCCATAAGGGCTAAAGCCGGAACGTTGATGACGCGTTACAGCCATGTGAATCTCGGATCGGGATCTAAAATGGATATACGGATGAGGTTGTTTCCCAAATCAGATGTATTGTAGGGATCTTGAAAGGAAGCGAGAGTATTCTCTTATTTTCTCGGAGAGTACGAGTGGCACCGGACTGGCGAAACACACACAAGAAAATATCTTCCTCCGGATTGCGATGAGACGACAGTTACGTTGACGAGAAGCACAATACTTATTGAGTAATTATCTATCGCATATGGAAATCATTGAACAACGTAGTTGAAATTAGTGAAGTTATTTTATCACACCAAAAACATAAGTAACTTCGGAGGTCTGAAAGTTACAAAGCAGTCATGAAGATGAGAGACCGAGAATAGAATAGGTTCTTCGAGACGCACCACCCGAGGATGAAGATATGAGTTTGGTTGTCGACGAATAATGACTGATAGGCATCATTCCCTGGGCACATTGCCAGACATCGAATGAAAATGCTCGTTTCAGTTGTCGTACTCACTATGAAATCGATCACACATAGCCAGGCACCAAACCAGTTGTGCACGTATGCCGTAAAGCTTCAAAGTTAAAAGCAAGTTACGCAATAGCTGAGTCACGTGCACGACGCCGGACCTGAACTTCGCGGTCTGGAGTTTACACTTGCATTTTTTTGACGGCCCAGGACGACACCTACGCCGACACGCGCCTCCCTAACAGATTTCTGCACGTTCGAGGATTCAATCTTAGAAGTTCACAATGCCGCCGTCGATGCTCGAAGATCCTGCGATAGCAGCGTTTCGGTATTCGACTGCTCCTCCGCCGGCTTCGAATGCCCTACCGCTACCGCACGACCTCGGGCCATGTACGTTCCTCCTGAGAGATGAGCGGACGCCTGCGACGGTGTATCCCATCACGAGTCCAGCTTCGGTCCCAATAGGATTGCTTGCGTTCCTTTGCGATGAGCTTAATCTCGAGATTGAGAGAGGGGAAACCTTGTATGTTGCTGTTTGGATTTGCCACTGAGAGGGTGTGACTAATGTCGTGGATAGTCCCATGCTGGAGCAGCTGCCGCTGGATGCATTTCAATCTTACTGGTTTTCGTCATTCGCGGCGATCATGCTTCTGGGCGACGCGCCCGCCATCATGGACAACAGGAATTGGGCGAAAGAGTGTCTAGGGTCTTTCTACATCAAGCCGAACTATCCTGGCCGCAGTGCACACATCTGCAGTGCCGGTTTCGTCGTCCCGCAGCACGCGCGCACAAAGGGGATTGGCCGGCTATTGGGAGAGTGCTATATCGACTGGGCACCCAAGCTCGGATACACGTATTCAGTGTTCAATCTAGTTTTTGAAACAAACCTTGCCGCGAGGCGGATCTGGGAGACAATCGGGTTTAAACGGATCGGCCGTGTCAAAGGTGCCGCGATTCTCAAGAATCATGATCACCCGGTCGATGCAATTATGTATGGCAGAGACTTGATGGGACCGCCAGAGGATCCAGTGGGTGAGCTGCGATTTGATCGGATTAAATTTTACCTTGAGACGGGGAGATATCCCCCGCAGGCTGATCGTCAAGAGAAGTCGAGGCTGAGGTCGTCTGCGGCGCATTACCGACTGCGTGACGGTCGACTTCTGCTTAAGGATCGCGAAGTGGTTCCTGAGCCTGAGCGGCAGCTTGCCATTGCTAGCGAGGTCCATCTTAATGGTCATGTCGGGATTAACAAGACGACGGCCACCATTGCTGAGAAGTATCATTGGACGAGGATCAAGGAGACCGCCGCGGCGGCGATAAGGCTATGCGCTGAGTGTCGGGAGAACTCGAGGCCTCCGGCGAGGAAGATTACGAATCCGATGGTGGGTATGGTAGAAACCGGTGACGATGATCTCAGTGCCGGTCTGAGTCTCGTCACAGCTCTGGAAACTTCGGCAGCTGGTCCGAACAATGGCGCGGAGGACAACAATACTCACGGTCTATCTAATGACCACCATGTCAACAACCTCAACAGCACCGGCAACGGTAACAACGACGGTGGCAATAACAATGGCGACACCAACTCCAGCAGCGCCGGGGACAAATTGGACGAGCTACTCGCGTCCTCGACTGACGGCCACGTTAACGTCGACCTGGAACTCGAGAAGTTGGGCGAGAATGGGCACATTGGTTTGGATGAAGGTGCGGGCTTGGATGGCAGCACTAGTCTTGATGGCAGCACTGGGTTTAGGTTTTTGTACTAAGCGTGTGGGTGATGATCTGTGTTTCACTTATACATTTAATTTGATGAGGACTTGTGTATATTTCTTTGGTGTATATTACTGTATTCTAAATGAAAGTGCTTTGTATTTGTGGTGCGGCCATAATGTCGCCATATCACCGCGACCAAGCCAAAACTACTTTGCTGTTGCAGATGTGGTCTTGCCCCGTTCTTGACAGCTGCCCTCGATTATAAGTCATCTTCCCTTCGGTCTCTGCTGACTATGCTTGTAAGCATTTGCTGACTATGCTTGTAAGCATTTGCTCGCGTTCCTTTACGACAAACTGGAGCTTAAGATTGAGCTGCGGACGAGATACCTTATGTTGATGTACTGCTCTTCTGCACCGAGTTTGTGTAACTGATGGCTGCTGGCTGTTCATATTAAATATAAATTATTAAAAATATCAGTTAAGTTATGTAAAATAAGTTGGCATTTTTATTCAAATTAAACGAAACATACAGACTAAAACTAAATATGGTGTATTCGGCACTAAAATAGTTTATCCCAAAACATTAAAATCACCAATAACACCAACCCAACTATAGTTTATTAGACTTCGCTCGTGCCTCTGCACATGTCGGACACTCCTTAGATCTCAATTTCTCCCTTATATAGGCCAAATGCGTGACCTTCTGCGCAACCGTCTTTATCCTCGAAGGTTCGCCTCCACCTGGGAACACATCTTCGTCGTCTGTACCACGCCCATTCTTAATGAGCAGTTGCTTCTCAGTGAATAAATGACCACATGGAAATTGAAGTAGCGTGTCGCTCAGCTTGAATTGCTCCAAATCCTCAACTTCGAACCGCACTCCTCGCGCGCGACCCTTCCGAAGTTCCTCGGAATATCCTTCGACCTCACCGTGCAGTATCATCGCAGCACCCTGTGCAATAGAGAGAGTAAGCTCATACTCGTGTAGGATCCGCTGTAGTGCAGGCTTGAGTCCTTCGATCTGCATTCCCTCCTTTATTCGACGCACAAGTGTGATAGGATCAATAGCCGTACCCGCCTGCTCCAGCAGCGCGCGAATAAACTTTGGCTTGTCCATACTGTAGTCAAGAAGATCCGTCCACAGCTCCTTATCGTCCTGGAACTTGGCAAACGATATAGCTTGGTCGACATCATCGAGACGGTTGATAATCAACATAAGCGCTTTCTTGTTCTCGCCTGTCTTGCCGAGGATATAGACTAGTTCGGGGATATATTGGCGCTTTTCGCAAATTTCGGAGGCCTGGTACACGTTAGCAAATTGCACAATAAACGAGGCGACAGACAAATGCATTAACCTTTTCCAAGTTATAGCTATTGCTTTTCTTCAAGAAATCAAGTAGCTTAGGCCGGTCGTAATCTGCGTACAGGTTCACCTGCAAATCTGCGAATCTCTGAGCCGCAAATCCGTCCATATCTTTCAGACGCTCGAGATAAAGGAACGCCATCACCTCCATACCCGACTTCATGACTTGATCTACAACTTTCTCGGGTAGCAGTTCAAGTCTACCCTCGACGACCAAATCGACCGCCTCAGCCGACTTTTCTCGTATAACCGGTACTGGTGCAGATTCTAGCTCTTCTAGCGTTAAATTTATCGTGAGGATTTCCGGAATAGATGGTAACATGGACAGAAGGAGATGTTGGTCACGGATAAGGTCGATAGCCGCAGGGTCTTGAATATGGAGCAGATGCAGGATGGCAGCATTCGGGTTTCCTGTCGACACGTACAGCTTCGCAATATTCTGCCTCAGCCTTCGGTCGTCCTCCTCTTTTATCTTGTTCTCCATCAACACTATTATGCTCTTTGCGTCGTAAATCTCAATCGGCCATGTATCCAGGAACTTGTAGAGCTGGTCCCTGTCGTTGGTAAGATAGAAACCGAGAACCATCTCGTACATCACGCTTGACAGCTCAGGCGATGATACCGGTAAGTACCCAGCTATATCAGCCACATGTCCCCCGGTCAGAAACACCCACGCCCACCGCTCCCACTCTGCCCTGAGCATCTTTTCCAGCTCGGACTCCTCTTCCTCGTTATCGGACGCGACAGGAATCGGCGTTGCTCCCAAGACCCTCTGAATCACGGCGCCAGCAACAGCCCAGTTCTCGGCGTCGATAAGGGACTCAACCCACCGAATGCCAATCTCGCGCCGCCGTGTGTCATCAACTAGAGTTTCACTCATTTCCCACGCTTCTTCGTACTTTTTCTTTTCAAGCAGCCATTCGAATCTATCATTTTCGTCGCGCTCGGTAGCGATAACGCCATCTCGTGCAGACAAGACGAAGAACTTTCGATCTAGGGACTTGCTGCCACTCCAGACCCCGAGATGGTAATCGTTGGCGCCGAGACGTTCGTAGCCGCGAAGAGAAAGTTGGTCGGCGGAGAATTCTTCTCCGGTTGTAGGGGATACAAGGCGAAGTTCGGGAGTGAGTGCCAGTGGTCGTGGATTTTCGCCTGTGGGTTGTGGTGGTGGGTTGTATGTGAGAATGAGAAGGGATTCGTCGTCGTAACGAAGGACACCTGAGACTATGCCATCGATGCTCAGTCTATTCAGGAAGTTAGCTACACGCGAGAACAAAGTTCAGTTTGGAAGGCATAATCACGTACACTGTCTCAACTTCAGACTTCCGTTCACTAAGCATTGGCGTATTTGCGGACCCGTCAGCAAGTTTGCCATCGCCTGTCTTGATGACCTTGATGATCCATATGGTATATGCCCATCCTACTAGAAACCTGGTGGGAGATATCCAGGATATTCGGGGTCGATACACGTCTGCTCTAGGTGCATCTTTCGGAAGCGCAATCCGCGAAATTCTTGACCGGGTCGGGGCATGATATAAATGGATGCCCTACGTTGGCAATTAGAAAAGGTATACGGCAGAACAAAACTAACCTGCGCAGACACTTACAGCATCGTTCATTGCGATGATTATATCACCGGTCCAGTCCGTCGCATCGATAGGTCCCTCTCCGTGGAATAACGTAGTGTCGGTTTGTCGTCCTAGCCAGCCCTTCTCTGACATGATCAAACTGCATGCTGTACCTCCTGACACAAAGGTCCGCGTGGTGTGAAAGTTAGGGTCCAGAGAGACCGCATGGACTGGTCGTAAGAAGTCTGACGCCGACATATCTTTCGGGTCGGATACCGAAGCGATGACGACTCGTCCGTCTAATGATGCCGACGCGATAACCGTACCGTCAGTCGCGAGCGACAGAATTGACGCCGAGTGCGCGCGATACGTCCGCAGAGGCTGGAGATCCGGTGTCGTAACGTGAAGCGTTCCACCATGCGTGGCAAAAATGAGAAACTGTTCATGTGCCAGGAATGTTGAAAGTGGGTCTGATGAAAAGAGTGTTTGTGGAAGATTCACAATTCGCGTGTACTTAAGTCGTGGCTCATCCTCATCTTCATCTTCATCGTCGTCGTCGTCTTCTTCTTCGTCTTCATCGTCATCGTCGTCTTCTTCCTCCTCGTCGTCCGCATCCTCTTCGTCTTCTTCGCTCGAGCCATCGTCCACATCCGCGTAACCAGCCTCTACCTCCTGCTGTTCCTCCCGCTCATCCTCCTCCGACGAAGACCCGTAAGACTCGTCCGCTGCCACCAACTTGTTTCCTCCGGCCATAACTGTCGTCTGAATCCCAGCTTTAGATGGACTGTGAACGCGGATGATGTGCTTGGTGTAATGAGGTGAAAGCTGCTACTGTGAGCGAGCGTATCAACACTTGCCGGTTCTTGAAACTCAATTTTGGTGGATTAGGGTACACCTGGACGAGCTCATCGCCCCAATGTCATCCGTCATTTACCTGTGATACAAGTAAATGACACTATGGCGAAGAAAGGGAACCCGACAGCTGGATTTGTTTTCGATTTGTTCAGTTATCTAGCGCATCAATTCCAGTCACTGCCTGGTGGTATATTGAAGTATTTGGAGTTGCGGCGATATTAGGCCGATCCAGGGTTAAGACTTGGAACAGTAGCAGTAGGTCAGGACCTATTCTTGATTATGCGGGTGTCCAAAATATCTATCCTGTCTAATATACAAGCCAACGCTTTCTATATCTCCAAGAGCTCCCGTGCATAATGCGACACAAATATTCCCAAAATCGCAACGTCCTCCACACTCACGATACCCTCGTTCCATTTGGCACTGCTCTCTCTATACTCAACAATGCAATTGACCCATCCCCGAGTCCATCCGCACCCAGCACCAGGGCCTGCGACTTGACTCCCGCGATCCTCCGATCACCGAGATTAACGGCGGCGATAATCTGTCTCCCGACGAGCTCCTCTGGAGAGTAGAACGCGGTCAACTGAGCAGAACTGGTTTTCGTGCCGAGGAGAGGGCCAAAGTCGATTGCGAGCTTGTACGCCGGTTTGCGGGCTTTGGCGTTGGGCGCGGCGGCCGTGATTGTGCCGATGCGGAGGTCAAGGGCCGAGAAGTGTGCAGGCGTGACGTCTGGTAGGGGGGTGTTGGGTTCAGGTGAAGGAGTGGCTACTTCGGTTGCTAGTGCTTCTGGGGCGGTGGAGCTCATTCTGATAGTGGAAAGTACGTATAGTCCTGGTGAACGCGATGCATTCAGAGGTGCCGAATGCGCGTCGAAGACACAGAGTTGACTTGACAGGGCTATTCTTTGCGTAATTGAATGTATCCGTCCCTGAAGAAGATGCCGTATAATCATAGGCCTAGCAGTTTACGTCGTTAACGAAATTAGTCATTTGATGCCTGTAAAAGTCAGGGGCATTTACCCAGCCAGGTCGGCAGTTTGCTTTCAGCATATCTGTACTGTAGTTTTGCAGTTGGAATTGCAACACACGCGCATATAATTAGTTACGTAGTCACGTGGTAGTCATTCTGGAATCAGTGAGTTGGTTCTTTAGGCTTCGCCGCGCGTGTCGAAGTAGTTTGGTTCGTTCAAGGCAAATATATAGCAAGCGACTATATAGCAAAAGATAGAACAATATCGGTAGGCGTTTCATTTAGATTTATAGACCATACAGCTTGGATTCAGTTTGCTCTATTACATCACCTCAAGCGACTCAGAATTTCTTACACCATGGAAGACGACGAGCTAGCGCCTACACTCCAGAACATATTGGACCAAAAATCACTGCGATGGATTTTTGTCGGTGGAAAGGGCGGTGTCGGCAAGACCACGACATCGTGTTCACTAGCCGTCCAGCTCGCCAACTGCCGGAAAAACGTGCTGCTGATTAGTACAGGTAACGTTCTAGACGGATCCACTAGTTGATGAATCGAAGGCGGCTAACTCAACTCCCTAGACCCGGCACACAATCTCTCGGATGCCTTTGGCCAGCAATTTGGCAAGGAAGCCCGAAAGGTCGAGGGAATTGACAACCTCTCGGCGATGGAAATCGACCCGTCGGGGTCGATCCAGGAAATGATCGAGCAGTCCAACAACGCGGGCAACAACATGATGCAGGACCTCGCCTTCTCGATCCCAGGTGTCGACGAGGCCATGTCGTTCGCGGAGGTCATGAAGCAGGTCAAGTCAACGGATTTTGATGTCATTGTGTTCGACACGGCCCCAACGGGACACACGCTACGCTTCCTTTCGTTCCCCACCGTGCTCGAGAAGGCGCTCGCGAAGGTATCCGAGCTGAGCGGCAGGTTCGGACCCATGATCAATGGACTCCTGGGATCCCAGGGCGGTGCGGGCCCCGACGGGGACATGTTTGCCAAGCTGGAGAGCATGCGTGCAACTATCGCGGAGGTTAACACGCAGTTCAAGGATCCTGATCTGACGACGTTTATCTGTGTCTGCATTCCAGAGTTTTTGTCGTTGTATGAAACGGAGCGGATGGTTCAGGAGCTGACATCGTATCACATTGACGTGCATTGCATTGTCGTTAATCAGTTGTTATACCCGGGAAAGAGTAAGCTGTGGTCGTTATTTTGGTTTGGTGTGACGAAGATGCTAACCAATGATGTAGACTCGTCGTGCGCGCAATGTAACTCGCGGTACCGCATGCAACAGAAGTATGTCGAGCAAATAGCGGATCTGTACGAGGACGACTTCCATATTGTCAGACTGCCACAACTGACCGATGAGGTGCGGGGTACGCAGTCAATTCAGAATTTCTCGCAAATGTTGATCGAGCCGTACGTGCCTCCTGAATAGGTTGGAGAGATGAATTTATAAAGAGCATGTGAGGGGATATGTAGCAAGTGTATATGAAGTGGGTATGCGTGTTAAAAATGAGGGGCTGGGGCTCCGTGTCATCAATTCCTGGACTTTGCGTGAGGATATGTGTGTATATTTTCACTACTTGTACCACTGGTACCACTGGTACCACTTGTACTTTGAATATTAAAATTGACAGCGTGTTCTCTTGGTTTATGTCGTCTACATTCGTTTCGTTGTGGAAGTACGTATGTATTTAGTTCTGGTGTACTGTCATCTACGCGAAGTAGTTAATCTCAGCCTGCCAGTTGACGGTCAACCTTCAGGGTCCAGGGACCACAATCCAATAACAAGAAGTTGTGAGCCCTGAGCCCCCACCCACCCACTCCCATCCACTCCCCCCTGCGTGCCCCGAAAGTAGAACAGGAATGCCGGTCCGTCTTGTCCAATGGGGGCGCACGTCCTCATACGCAGCAGATACAGCATCTTCATGCGGTAATTAGGAGCCCATCTGCTTGAGATCACGATTCATGCTCTCACTTGGGCTGGGGAAAGCAGACAATCGAACCGAATCGGAGCGTCAGCCGCCAGGTTAACCTATTATCCGATGCACATGACTAACACTTCACCGCCAGTAGCAGTAGTCGCCAACCGATATGAACCGACGTGAACCGAACATCACAGGTATGATATGAGTTCAAACGCAGGTCAAGAAGGATCTGAGCGGCCAGGGCCATGTAGACAGACAACTGGTCGCTCTCTCAAGCACAAGCGTCGACCGGCACGTGAAGAGCTCGCAGTACGGGGCGGGGTTAGGTTTGTTTTACCAGTGCGGGCACTCTCAATTAAGTTGTACATCACGGGACCGACAAGATTTCATTTACGGACGTATCCGGAAAAGTGCAGAGGAGCTGCTCTAATATTTAAGCTTTCATTGCAGATAATCTGAGGGTAGTAGCCCCCGCTGCATACAGGACGGGTTCCGAGGCATCGCCGACGCTGCCCCAGGACCCGGGGCAATCCCCGGGGCATCCCGGGCACATCGAGAGCAGGAAGGTCCGGGGATACCCGCGAGCTCCCTTCATGCGGACCTGGCTTTCTTCATTGTCCCTGGACAAGGCGAGCTCCACAGTGGTCGCGAGGGGCGACGGCCACATTGCACATTGCACACTGTGCACTGTGCACCTCGGTTGGTTGTTGATCTGTCAATAAGTTTGGTGGAGCAAGCCACTCCAGGCTGGCACGAGTAAATTATGGGCGTGAGCTGAGGACTTCTTAACACGTGAAACTAGGTCTATAAGCGGGGGGGGAAGAGCCTTGGGCCGCGTGTGACGTTGGACCGTGGTCGGTGGTGAGACGATGCGCTTTTGCACGGGAATTGCGGGGAATACCATCTCTCCGCACACAGTTTGTATGTAGCCCGATCGTACCTCTCGAGACCGCATCCCGTCCGCCCGCCCGTCGATAGGTCCACACTTATACCAAAAACGACCACTGGCTATTTATTGCGGTCAGAATTCTATGTCGGACTCTTCCTCGGAGTTCTTATATAGCCACGCGGTCGCCCTTTGTCGGCTCCCTAACCAACATAGTTCTCAGGCTTAACCAACGCCTGTCGATCACACGTATCTACTCACTTACCACAGCATCACATCGCCATTTGCCATGGTGTACTCTCGGATAGATCTCGCCGAAGAGCAGCGGCAGTATGAGGCCGAAGTCGAGGCCGTCAAGAAATGGTGGGCCGAGCCCCGATGGCGGCACACTAAGCGCGTGTACGCTCCCGAGGCAATCGTCCAGAAGCGCGGTACTATCAAGACCGAGTACCCTGGTAATGTCCAGAGCAAGAAGCTTTTCAAGTTGCTCGAGGAGCATGACAAGGTACGCTCATACATCATATCTCGTTGGTTTGACTTGTCCGTACTGACAAGTCACGCAGGGGAAAACGGTCTCCTTCACGTTTGGTGCACTGGATCCCGTTCATGTCACCCAGATGGCCAAGTATCTCGATACGGTATGTATCCTGTTGTATCCTGTTGCTAGCAAAGTCACATGGACCTGTTGCCGGCTCATTTTATGGTGTGGCGTCATGGTCATGCACCCCTGATTTTAGCGGCTCAACTGACCCGTCGCTTCACAGATCTACGTCTCCGGATGGCAATCCTCTTCCACTGCCTCGACGTCGAACGAGCCCTCTCCTGATTTGGCGGACTATCCTATGGTACGTGTCTCCTTAGACATATACGCTCGTAAAACCCGCTAACGCCCTTCCCCCGAAGGATACTGTCCCAAACAAAGTTGAGCATCTCTGGTTCGCGCAGCTTTTCCATGACCGTAAGCAGCGTGAAGAGCGTCTGTCCAAGACCCCGGCCGAGCGCGCCAAGCTGAACTATACCGATTATCTACGCCCGCTAGTCGCCGACGCCGACACCGGCCACGGTGGTATCACGGCGATCCTCAAGCTGACCAAAATGTTTATCGAGCGCGGCGCGGCAGGCATCCACATCGAGGACCAGGCACCTGGCACCAAGAAATGCGGGCACATGGCGGGTAAGGTGCTGGTACCAACTTCTGAGCACATTAACAGGTTGGTGGCGATTCGTGCGCAGGCGGATATCATGGGAGTCGACCTGCTTGCGATTGCGCGAACGGATTCGGAGGCCGCGACGCTCCTCACGTCGACGATTGACTATCGGGACCATCCGTTCGTGCTCGGGTCAACCAACCCGGACCTGCCACCGCTCGTCATGCTTATGGTCCAGGCCGAGAATGCGGGCAAGCAGGGCGACGCACTGCAGACGATCGAGAACGAGTGGATCGCCGCCGCGGGCATAAAGTTGTACAAGGACGCCGTCGTCGACGCGATCAGGAATGGCTCGTTCAGGAATGCCGACGTCCTCATCTCCCAGTTTGAGAAGGAGATCCAGGGCAAGTCTAACGACGAGGCACGCGCTATCGCGAGGAAACTCACGGGGCTTGATGTCTACTGGAATTGGGACGCGCCCAGGACGAGGGAGGGGTACTATCGTATCACGGGCGGCACTCCGCACGCCGTCGCGCGCGCCGTCGCGTACGCCCCGTTCGCGGACTTGCTGTGGATGGAGAGCGAGCGGCCCGACTACAAGCAGGCTGAGGAGTTTGCCAGTGGCGTCAAGGCCGTCTACCCGCATCAATGGCTCGCCTACAACCTCTCGCCGTCCTTCAACTGGACGACTGCCATGTCCGTCCAGGACCAGGAAACTTACATCTCCCGCCTCGGGAAGCTTGGCTATGTCTGGCAGTTCATCACCCTCGCCGGCCTGCATACGACTGCGCTCGCGGTTGACAACTTCTCGCGCAAGTACACGGAAATTGGCATGCGCGCGTACGGCGAGAGCGTCCAGCAGCCAGAGATCAATCTCGGCGTCGAGGTCGTCAAGCACCAGAAGTGGTCCGGCGCCGAGTACATCGACTCGCTGCTAAAGATGGTCACCGGCGGCGTATCCAGTACCGCGGCAATGGGTAAGGGTGTTACGGAAGACCAGTTCAAGAATTAGTGGGAAAAGTGCGAATATGTGGGGAGTCTGCACACCCCCCTTACCCTGTGGATGGTGGCATATTTCTATTTTGGTCGCGAAATGCTTAGTTAATTTAATAAAAGTAATCTAAACCGAAATCCTGACTGTCCATCAGCCATAACAAGCTGCAGCAAGCTGACGGGTTGTTCAGCGAAAGCTCGATGCCTCTAGCAGCA
>PPJX02000246.1:0-13391 GCA_003705915.2 Lipomyces lipofer | reverse complement strand
ACATGTAGGGTGCAATTATACCATTCTCCCTCCCTCCCTCCCTCCTCTTTAGGGCGATCTCCTGAGTGTCTAGTGAGTGCATCAGGCATGGTGCCAAGGCGTCCAGGACGATAAGTGATCACGAAATTAAACCGAGAGAGGAACAGCGACCAACGGGCTTGGCGGTGATTGAGAACCTTCGTCGTTTTTGAAGTACTCTTAAGTTTTTGTGATCCGTTAAGACCAGAATAGGCTCGACGCGCCTTCCAGGTAGTGACGCCTGTCAGAAAACGGACGTTGTTCGGGGCGAGAAATATACGAAACAAACCGCTTGGGGGGGAAACGAACTGTCCATTGTCCATGTTATTGTCATTGTTCGTGTTGTTGTCCATTGTCCGTGTTCTGGTTCTTTGTTCGTGTTCTTGGATCTTTGTGGACATGCGCTTGGCTTGCGCTTGGTATTGTTCTACGGCTTTGCTCTTTTGTGCTTTGTTGTGCCTCGTTTGGTTCTTGTTATTATCCGGCAGTTGTATAAAGGATCGTAGATCCCCGAGTTGCAATCATAATAAATATTCTAAAACACTTCCATTAAGTCCATAAGACTGAAGGCTCTGGTTCATCCTTACACATTGTCAAAACAGTTGACTCAAGCATTACAAGAATGTGTCACCATATAATCGTATTACGAGCTACAAAAATGCTAAGCTGTCATAAATTGTGCAATCGGTAATATCTACTAGTTTTGGGGAGAATTATTAGTGTTCTCAGGCTTAGTCTTGGTGAATGCGACAATTGATAGAAGATTCAATACATAATAGACTATAGACCAAATATTTCGTGCTACACATTGATCAGGTATCCAAAGTGCAAAAGCGTCGAGAAGACACCAAGCTGGCCGCAAGATTGAAAGGTTGTATGAAGATGTCAAGACGACCGTAAGATGCAGACATATTGAGGCCAGTCGATATACAATAAATTCGCCGATTTAGAGAACCACGCCGACGAGGACAAGCTTCCGACTCTGACAGTCTCAAAATATAAAATCATAAATCAAGTCTCTTCCATTATCAATTCTTGCAATTTCCCATACCTCATGCTCCATCGCCTCCTTCTGGACTCCCAAGTGCCGCACATTCCATCCTTCCACTACCAGCGCATCCGCAATCATCCGTCGATGACACCGCCACCACAGCGTCTCACTGCACATAATCGCAACACATCCGCCTCCGTCACTCTGTAATTTTTCTGCCAAGACCTTTAGTTCTGCCAAACCCTCCCGGAATGCTGGAGTGCTCATGTAACCTGCGTAATTCCTGAAAGCTGCGACGCGGATCGCGGTATGCCGCTCAACATTAGGTTGTCGGGCGTTGCGGCGGCCCCCGAGCGTGGGACCAAGCCATATATAGTCAATGTGAACTGCGTTTAATTCTACAGACGAACGGAGAATATCACGATTGAATTGGGGGTTTGTAAACGAGCGCGGGATAGAGCGCACGTCTACAAGTTTGGTGATGCACGCGGATTGGAGAAGATCGATGAGGGCGGAAAGCGTGCGTGTTCCGTGGCCGATCGTGAATATCGGAGGATGGGAAGATGTCGAGAATGATAGCTGTGGGGAGGTCGTAGACTTTCGCTTCGATCCAGCGAGTCTGCCATGGCTTCCTATTGCCAGATGGTTGTCTGAATTGCTCGACATCCTCGGTCTGCGACGCTGGGAGCCATTCATGTTCGTGGTATCTTGGCCATCTGGTGTGGATGAGCGTTTGCGTTTGGAGCTAGAGCGCGTTTGTACCTATAAACCGAACGAGTTCAGCATCGGCTCGCAGATTTAGTATTTTATTGACGACTTTGCTAACCATGATGCGTGACAATTTATCGCAGATCTATCGACGCCGAGAATAAGAACCCAGACGTCAATGATACGTGCTGGAAAGCTAGATGTACCGACTGTGACACTAAGCACGGTTTCGTCATGAGACTCTGACGCCCGGCAATAATAGGCAAGATGTGAGCTGAAAATAAGGACGATGGAGTGTGATCGAGGGACGCCACAGCATCGCAAGGACGTGGCGGTGTCACAAGGGCATAGTAACGTCACGTGAAGCGGCAGCAATTGCGACTGCGACATTCTTACTGACCTCTGTGACGGGCATCCAACATGTTTCCTCCATGGGCTAGCCATCGGAAACACTCTACGAAGTTCCAACAGCATTGAATATCAACATTTGTCAATCACCTCATCAAAGGTCAGCGAGGAGGCATTCAAGTTGATAGTTCTAAGCATGTGAAGGCCGTTTTCCAACATTTGAGAAGGTTCACACCAAGGCCAGGTCAACGTCGTGTCTTGCAGCCTCTTCCAATCGCGGACATGCGACGGGTTTAAATGAAAGCGCGAAAGAAAGATTATTCGGTTGTTGCCTAGCAGAAAATCGTACGAGTTCATTATAGTCGTTTTCTTATTGACAATGTCGTCGCAACGACAAAATTTTAGCTGCGTAACTATTAGGTAGATTATTCACTTATGCCCTAGCAGGCGTATCTTTGTGTGGAAGGTATGTGCGGTTCAAGGCTTGCTCCCAGAAGCGGGATAACTGGTAGGTGTAGGCACCCTTCCACTACTTCAATGGGTTATTTTTTCCTCCTAACTGCCACACATTTATTGTCTACAAATTAACACCACATATAGGCGTTTCTTCGGCCCCTGAGACCGTGTCTCAGTCGAAATTGGGTCAATGCAGAGCGCATACCCTCAATTACAACAGAAGATAGATCATTTACAGTAGTTACCATTGCCTTCCTGCGAACCATTGAGCGTCTGTAAAGCAGAGCACATTAATTTACTATCTAAATGTCGAAGATATAGTTTCAACACTCTCCAATCTCAAGGAGGGTATATAATCTCAATTCGATCTCTCTATAATGGGCAAGGGAGATATCATCGAGACAAAATTCTTCCAAGCGCATGACGAGCCCACAACGCATTCGCTTTCAACAAAAGTGAAGACTTCACTAAAATCCAAGTAATGATCAACCCAAGCCATACCCCGCATATAATCACCATCTGCGCCCGTACCCTCATGTATACCAGCAGGGAAGACAGTGAATACAGTACCGGCGGAGTACTAAACTTCATCGATGTCGTAGAGGTATTATAAGAGAGTGCATCCGCGATCTGCCAGGCCACTCGATTATTAATCTTTTCCCAAGTAGCTTGAGATGCAATGTCTCGACCACAGCTCCCCATGCCCATGCGCAATTCGGCATCTCGTCCCAGTTTCACTACACATGCCACGAAACCTTCCAAATCCGATGGGGCTACTAAGTACCCTGATTCCTTGTCCTTGACGATTTCGGACGGCCCTCCCTTATCACGCGCAACCACTGGGATTCCACTTGCCATGGCTTCTAAAACCACGAGTCCGAAAGTCTCGGTGATGGAGCAATGAACGAACATATCCGCCGAAGCGTACGCGCGAGCCAGGTCTTCCCCATGTAAGAAACCAGAAAATACAACGTAACTCTTCATTTCTCTGAAAAGATCATGTACTTCTTCTGCAACCTTCGCATTGTCGTTTCCGCCCACTATGAGAAGCTTGAAAGGAAACTTCTTCGCGTCTAATCTCCGCACGACTTCTGCGAGAAACTCGAAACCTTTTTCTGCAGCTAGACGAGCTACACAGACAAGAATTATTTCATTATTTGGAGCCAGTTCTTTGCGATACTCTAGGGATCGGGCCAGGGGATTGAAGAGGTCGGTTTTCACTCCTCTCCTTAGATTCAGTAGTTTAGAAGATGGAACACCTGTTTTCTCCAAATACTGTCGGACACCATGAGAAGGAAAGAATATCGTTCGTACGGATGGGTGACTGAAGAGATAACCTTGGACGAAGTGGAATACCCAGACGCCCCAGTAAGAAAGCGGGACTGGGAAGAGTATTTCAATATAGGCTGAGAGGTCGGTTTGGAAGTGAAGAATGACGGGAAGTTGCTGGTTCAACTGCCGTAGTTGGAGGAGGATTTGAAATCCGAGGGATGCGGGACTAGCCAAGTAGATGACATCGGGTTGTTTCTGGAAAGTCCTTTCGAACAGCTTGTCAATACGGAATGGATACACAACGGCCAAACTCGTATCGTATGGCATCGGGTAGCCTCTCAACCGAATCTCAAAATCCTCCATCTTCTCGGTCTTCGAATTCTGACCTTTGTATTCTGGTGCCACAACAGCCACTTGAACAGAATGGTCACGAAGATATTGTACCAGGCTTAATGTTGTGCGGCTCACTCCATTCACTGGACCGAATGATTCCGTAGCCAGGAGCACAAGCTTGCCTTTCAGAATCGACGGAAACTCGATCACGTCATGACTGCAATCTTTCTTAGGCGCCATGTTGTCGTCCCCTCGGCGCTCTTTGTCTGATGCCCGCGCTGATTCAAGGGGATCAGTTCTGCGACGCATTTGGCCGGGCCCCGTGATCTGCGTTGGGCTGTCGCAAAACAACTGCTTCGTGCCCGTGAATCCTCGAGATCTGAGAAGACTGAAGAACGCCATGTCCTTGCCGTACCTTACATTACTTGAGTGTTCCAAGGTCGTCACGATTGCGGGCTCCTAAGCCAGCTGGTAGCGGAACTGAGTAAAGAGATTTAGCTGGGAGAAATGTAGTCTGGATACATTGTCTACTAAGTGCAAAACAGCTGACATCCCTCGGCCGGCTTTTCAATCTCACGTATTCCCATGGTGCCATCGTGTTGAGAACGATGATGCGAGTTACCGGAGGGCTTCATTGATGGTTGTGGTCAGTCTGTTCGACAGTTGTTGACATGCAAGAAACGAGCTTCGGCCCACGTGCATCGTTATCGCGACGGCTGCTGGCTTTGCAGTTCGTGCGAGGTGACACCAGCATGGTCAAATCCCTCCCCTCGTGGCATCTCGTGTATCAATCTGTTGGACAAGAGGCCTATCTGGAGTCAACCCTACTCGACCACATTCGACCTTACCCGGCCGTCCAGGGTTCAGGGTTTGAATAGCCCCTGGCAAATCTTAAGATCTCTATGGGAGAAGGAATACAGTGTTAACACAAGCGATGACCCTGTGCGCTGTGGGAGTGGAGGGTGGGCAGGCTGCAGCTATGCGACGAGAATTCCCTCGTCGGATCAATCCCTGACTCATACCGTCAGTCCTCATTGTCCCTCATTTCCGCACTCCCAACTTCTTTTTCCAATATTATAATTAGTCCCTCTTCCGTGCGATTTTCCTTTCAGTTATATTATATTTTTTGTCCCATGGTTCAGTCCGCAATTACCAATGGGCACGCAGAATGAAAATATAAGATATTTATGATCTAGGAAGCGTTCCCTCGGCTAGAGCCATAATTCGAGCGTAGTAGATCGCTTATCATCAGGGCCGCGTACGACAAAGTTTTGGGAATCGGAAGAGCCGTTGTTGCGAGGACAGGCGAAATCATGTCCCGTGCGGCTGCCTGCTAGTTCATAGGCGAGGGTGCATGGTTACATGATGTGACTACGATTGACAGCGCGAGAATTGGGGCGTGCGGCTCAGGGGAGAAGAAAATGGAGGAAAATCAACTAAGATTGGTTGTATATGAATCATGCTTCATGAAGGTATTAATATTTGTCGCGACAAGCACCGCAGTACGGTGCGCACCCGAGTATATAGACTAATCACGGTT
Organism: Lipomyces lipofer; assembly: GCA_003705915.2. Taxonomy (NCBI): domain Eukaryota; kingdom Fungi; phylum Ascomycota; class Lipomycetes; order Lipomycetales; family Lipomycetaceae; genus Lipomyces; species Lipomyces lipofer. The sequence goes on along the minus strand of PPJX02000246.1, from coordinate 7,725 downwards.
TTAAGAGTAGGCATAATCGAAGAATGCAATCTGACATCCGCAAAAAGCGCAGGGGTGCGGCCGACTCTGTGTCATTGTCAGGAGCCAGTCCTTACAGGGTAAGGGCCCTGGACGACGAGAGAAGTCGGAGATGAGCGTCGGCGATGTGCGTCGGAAGGATGTCGGCGAAGGTCCTCGGAGCAGGGCGTGTTCGTCGTAAATTTCAAGGAGAAATGGGCCAAAAATTCTGGTAGTCTGCGTCAGTCCCCTTAGAATACTCCGGGTCGGCGGTCTTTGCTGTTTTAAACGTAGACATAGCTCAGGAAGTACTGTAACGGTGGGGATCTGGGCACCGGGATATGAGACTTGGGATCTGGGAACGCAGGAAGAACTGGAGCTATTACTTGAATACAAGACACTCTGACTGAGGAGCCAGCAGGTACAAACTACCTCTTTATATATTCTGGCCCCCGGAAATCACAAATCATATTTACGATCTCATATTTCATATTCCTGACAGTTATGTACGGATCAAGACTTTGGAAAGGATGGCATATTTGTGAAGATCCCAACGTATAGGTAACAGCATCCTGATCGAGGACAAAACCTCTCCACCTCCGCAATCGCAGAAGCTCTCGGCGTGTCCGAAGATATGGTCAAGCAATTCCAGGCCTTCCAAGCACAGCAGGGAGGCAAGGAGCTACTTAACAAATGCGAGCAAGCACACCCAAAGGGGAATTATCACAAGAGTATCATGAGACCAGTTTCTCGCGGTGACGCACCACAGGGTGAGGAAGTGAAGGAGGACCAAGGGACTGGGGCGGCTGAGGAGGAGGCAGGAGATTTTGATCCTAGTGATTGGATGTTAACAGCACGAGAGAGGGGATACAGCTTATCATCCGGATTCCGACGGTGTATGGGAGGAAGATGACAGAGAGTGCTGAGTGAGATATGTACTGCATATGATAGGGAGTTTGAAGGCTTGAAAATGGTAATCTGGGTAATATGTAGAACAGGTGTATAGTATTGCTTCCTGCTTGACTTTTCTCGACTTGAAGATTCCTCTGAGCGATGTGATTTCAGGTCTGCAAGAAGAGTAACCACCACGTTGCAGAACATGACGAAATGCACACTCATGAAAACCATCCGAACTACCGACACTTACAGGCTTCCAAAATCGTCCTTCTCGCACGCTTCATCTCCAATCCACCCTTACCAGTCATATCATGCAGATCCCGCAAATCCTGTACCATGTACCGACTGCAGAGTGACGTGAATGACGATCCTTGACGTAGCTCGCAAGGTGACAGCTCGAAAACAAAAAGCCAAGACGGTTGCACAAAAGCCTCGACTTCTTCATGAACCATACTCACATACCATACTTACCTTGTTGCACTGTTGAACCATTCAACTATACGCAAGCAATCAACAATATCATTTTTCAAAAGAATTGCCAAACCACATCCTGAACACCTAACCGATCTTACCGCCCACCATGGCCGTCACGGCTACCGCCCCCGTCCAGCAGGGCACCAAAGCCGCCAAAAAGACCACCTCATCCACCAAGAAGAAGGTCCCCACCAAGAAGGCCGCAGCAGCAAAAGACACCGTCTCCGAGAAATCACTTTCCACCGATCATGCCCAGCAGAAAGTCGAGGACATCGCAGAAGGTGACGGACGATACCCAATGCGAAAGTGGTGTCCATATACCCTCTGAGGAGGGAGACGAGTTGGAGGAAGAGCAGTCCGAGGAGGCTAGCCTCGATGACGGCGATAAAGGTGACGCAGATGTCGAGGAGTCCGTAGCTGATATGGCAGACAACTCGACTGAGAAGGCGGACGATGTTGAGTCCAAGGTCGGCAGTAGCCGCAGACGATGCGACCGAAGCCGCCGGTGGCGGCGACGCTGAAGAGGACGTCGTGCCAGCAGGCAAGGTGAATGAGAGCGGTGAAGTGATCGATGACGAGGGCAATGTACTCGGCAAAGTTAGCGGAAACATCAGTCCCTCTGAAGTCGCCGGGTCGATCGTCACAGAGGAAGGCGAAGTGCTCGATGACGATGAAAACGTCATCGGTACCGCTTCACCCACCGAGGAGGTCGCAAAAGCTCTTGAGGAAGCTGGAGCAGAGGATCTGAAGGAGCAGGCCTTGCTAGGTGAGAAGGCACAGGATGACAAGGATGATATGCTTGAGATGCAAAGCGACCTCGCCGAAGTTGAACCTAAGCCTGAAGAGGAGGGTGAAGGTGCTCTCGACGAGGCGAAGGCCACAGCTGATGAGGGCGTCGTCGAGACAGCAGAAGACGCAGCCGCCAATGTGATTGCCCAAGCACCCATCCAGATCGACGAGGAGGGCAAAGTGACCGACGCCAACGAGCAAAAGATCGGCAAAATTGCCGACAGTTAAAAGGACGTCAACGTCGAAGAGCTCGGCGGGCAAAAAGCCGTCGAGAACGACGAGGAGGAAACATCAAGAACGCCGAAGGCGACGTACTCGCCAAAGCGGACGTTGCATCCACCGTGACCTCGCAGGTGAGGCAGATCAACAGCTCCCCGACCTCTCCATCCTGGAAGGTCTGAAGGTCAACAATACCGGCAAGATCGTTGACGAGAAGGGCAACCCGCTCGGTGAGCTTATCGAAGGCAACGCCCAGAAGTTGGCTGGTCGCGAGGTCGGCAAAGACGGACAGATCTGGGACGATTCCGGAAACGTGATTGGTAGGGCGCAGACGCTGCCGCAAGCAGAGGAGAATGAGAGTGCATCATTCGAAGACTTCCCAGGCGCTGATGTCGAGAGGTCCGGCAAGGTCAGGTACGAGGGACGCCAGGGCGGTATCGTGGTTGATGGCGAGGTGGAGAAGATGATTGGCAAGAAGGTCGATGAGGATGGGGATATCCTCGACAAGAATGGAACCGTCCTTGGTAACGCCGAGCGCAAGGAGGAGGAGGAACCGCAGCCTGAGGAGCCAGAGCAGAACGACTTTAGCATCCTGGCAGACAAGAAGGTGAACAAGATCGGCAATGTCGTTGACGACAATGGCCGTCTGGTCGGCCATGTTGTTGAGGGCATCCTCAAGCATCTTGTCGGCAAGAAGGTCGACGGGCAAAGCCAGATCTGGGGTGAGGCACGCCGCGTCATCGGCAGAGCTGAGCCAATCATGGGTTAGGGGTGTTTGAGAATCATCGATGAGGTGCATGAAACCTGAGTTTTAAATGCAAAAACTGAAAGTCTAGTAAATTACTGTCACGTTTGCTCGTAGCGCCTATAACATCCGCCTTGGACTCTATTCATGCCTGATTGATTTTCGTGTCCAGCCCTAAATCAGGTTTTAAAAACACAAGTTAGAGAAACGGAGAACACACGCAAAGAGAAGACGCAAAATCAAGGCGAGACGTAAAAGCAGCAAGGCTCGAAGCACTGTAGACTAATGGTCAAAGTAAATTTTAGTTTCCTTCTACAAGGGGTGCAACTGGTACTTGTCACCCCGTGGTTTTCTATTTCCCCCTTGGTGGAGTATTATACGACCCTAAGTTGGTGTACACAATACCATACAACGCAGGGACAGACTGAACAATTTACATACAAACCGAGGCGCCTAAAATGAGTGACTCCCACAACTTCGACTTACCATCTTATTATTCGTGTGCCAACAATTTGGCCCTAACCCTATCCTAGTTCCTCGAATCTCTCGACTCGCCAATTTCAAGACCATGCTACCCCGGCGTGACGAGTCTGGCCATCAGATGTATTATTTTGAGCGGGTATTGTCGTTCAGTGGTGGAGTAGCATTTTTGCGTTAAATAGTAACACGCTCTTTAATTATAAATGTTTAGAAACAGAAATGTTTCTACAGTTTAAACAACTGTTTTTAAACACCATTCCACCACAACGTCTTTTCGGCCATGACATCTGTCTTAAGATTCAACGTGCCATTGGACGCGGTAATTGTGTAAGCATCCTTCTCACAGATCCATGCGTCGCGCTCCTCATCCCAAAATGCGAATGCATACTTTGTAGGAATAGCAATTTCCACGACCTCAGAATCACCCGTAGCAATTGCGATCTTCTTGTATCCTTTCAACTCCTTCGGTGGACGGTTAATTGATGGCGCGTGCTGGGAGACGTAAATTTGGACCACCTCAGTGCCATTCACCTTGCCCACATTAGAAACTTTGACGCGGACTGTCAAAGTATCCCCACAAATATCGGCATTGATATTCGACAGTTCAAACTTAGCATACGACAGACCATATCCAAACGGAAAGTTCACTTTTTTCTTCGTCTTGTCGTAGAATCTGTAGCCGACATACACATCTTCGCCATACAAGACTCGACCACGCTCGGATCTGTAATTCAAAAATGCTGGATTATCTTCATTCAAAACTGGGAAGGACAGTGGCAATTTGCCTGACGGGACGACATCACCAAACAGAACATCCGCAATCGCATTGCCTGTTTCGTTACCACCATACCAAGCCTGTAACAGTCCGGCGACCTTGGACACCCACGGCATCGAGACCGGCGTGCCAGATTGATTGACGACAACAATATTCGGGTTAACTTCGGCTACCGCGGTAATCAGTTCATCGAGACGACCGGGAAGGTCCATAAATTTTCGATCGTATCCTTCACTCTCCCATTCTTGATTCAAACCGACGAAAAGAACAACTTGGTCGACGCTCTTGGCCATTTCCTTGGCGCGCTCAATCTCGTTATCCGCATCAATCCTCAATGCACCACCGAGTCTGAGAGCGCCATTTTCGCTCGAGCCGTCGTAAAACTTCGAAGTGCTCATAGATCCCCAAAGGACTTTCAGATGGTACGTGGTTCCGGCTTTGAGCTCGATCGAATTGGATACCTCGGCAGTGCCACGGCCGAAGTAGTACCCCCCTTTACGCTGATTTGTAGCGTTGTCTACCAACACTTTACCGTCTACATACAGATACGCTGTTCCCGCAGTGGTAATGCCGAAATCGTAAACGCCGTCGACTTGAGGAGTGAAGTACCCCCCAAATGTGGCATAGAAAGTCTTTGCCCCTTGAGGGTGCTTGTAATCACCAAGAAAGTTGTTGGTGCTCCTCAGAAAAAGTTCATCAATGGGGTCAGCTGAATCAATGCTAGCAGCGTCGTGTGACGTGAAGACTCTGAACATCCACCCAGGAGTTCCATCTTCAGTCTTGATTTGCCCATCGAGAAGGGGCAGGAGCTTGTGTGCATAGGCGCCAACGCTATATGAGATGTTGGAAATATTGGAGTATTTGGCTGATATACCTTCGAATGGGGTGACAACGTAGTAGGGCGCCAGAGAGGCTGAGCCCCCCCCGCAATATGTTGCGACCTTCGCATTGGGACCAATAATGGCGATCTGTACTAGATATTAGCAAGCTACAAGAGGTAAGAAAAGGACAAAGCAGAGGAATACCTTTTTGTTCTTATCAAACGGAAGTGCATTATTATCGTTCTTCAAGAGAACGATACTGTCCGCGGCAATCTTCCTAAGCAAAGCCGCAGTCTCTGGTGTGTTTCTTGTCGCCTCCTTCACGTTTTCAGGCATGCCCATGGGGGCAACGCGATTCACGAGCTCCAACACGTTTCTTACCCGTTCATCAAGAGCATATGGTGTGACTTTCTTCGAAAAGACCGCGTGACCAAGATTAGTACCACGGAACCGCGTCGGGCCGGGCATCTCGAGATCAAGCCCAGCGTTGATGGATCCGCTCGTGGAATAGGTTCCAAACCAATCACTCATAACGAGACCTTTCCATCCCCATTCGCCACGCAAAATACCTTTTAGCAGTCCCTGGTGCTCGCTGCAGTGAGTACCGTTCAGCTTGTTGTAGGAAGTCATGATAGCTGCAGGTTTGGCATCGCGCACGGCTAATTGAAAGGGAAGAAGGTAGATTTCACGTAGAGCACGGTCCGAAACAATAGAATTAACTGCTGAACGCTCGTGTTCCTGGTCGTTCACGACGAAGTGCTTTATTGCTGCGGCAACGCCTGTGCCATTCTGGATGCCACGAATCTCTGCGGCTGCGAGAGAGCCGGAGAGATATGGATCCTCAGAGAACGATTCAAAACCACGACCTCCAAGGGGGGAGCGCTGTATGTTCACCGTGGGCCCGAGGATAACCACGGCTCCTTTGGCGATGGCTTCGTCCCCCATGACCTTTCCGGCCTCCTCAAGAAGAGGTCCATCCCATGTGGCGCCGAGCGCAGTGCCACAGGGGAAGCATGCGGCGGGGACGCCAGAAAAAAAGCGTATGCCTCGAATACCGTTTGGCCCATCGGACATTCTAAGAGCTGGTATGTTAAGTCGCGGGATGCCTTGGGTGTGCCAGATGTCCGTTCCTAAGTCTTGTTTATAATTGATTAGGTAATTCTTGCATAATGAATCTTACCAGCAAGGAGTGAGATCTTCTCAAGCAGGCTCATCTCGGCGAGTAAATCGTCGATACAAAGTTGCTTATGAGGCGCCATGGTTCTCGAGCAGTCGCGACTGATGATGGCAGATGGACAGAAGAGACAGTAGATGGCCGACAAGCGGTATATATAATATATGTAAATATGTACTTATCTTTAAAAATATATCACAAAACCTCCACACGGTTCAGCGGACCGATATCCTGTGGTGGATGGCTGCATCTGCTGAAACCATTTGTTGTCTGCTATGCGTGAGTCGGTGATCGATGATGCATGCGATTTGGTGCGGGGCAAGCGAGCATGAAACCTAAATTTCGTCATAGCAGTGTCATTATGGTGATTAGAACACGGGATTTGTGTCTTTTGCGCATTGAGTACCCTATTAGTTATAATATGTAAATTGGCTCCAAAAGAAGCCCGGGAATACGGGCCGTGATTCCGAGGCTGGTTTAATTTGAGCTTCGTCTTTGGCGCAGTCTATTTGAAGAAATCCGGCGATCAGCCCCCACACCGGCCGTTATGGTCAGGTCAGCCAGATGCTGAGTAGCCCCACTGATGGACTGAGGCATTTTACCGTTTAAGATTATTGACTTACCCAAGCACCAGTGGTAGCAATACTTCTGAGTACTACGCCAGCAAAATGACCATCTTGATCTCAACTTCAGCGTCAATGCTCTCTGCGCAAAGTACAATCGATTACGGTAAGGATCCGTCAGTAACAACTGGTGTGTGAAGGTAACAGAGATGGTATGATACTATGGAGATGGTGGGCGTTGACGAATTTGATGCTTTCCACAGTTCGACCAATTAGCAAACTGTAGCATCTAGTTTTTAATGGCGAAGATGAACAGCCATCTAAATCGCTCCACCAACCAGGTCATGGGGCTAGGCAGTATGCGGCGGAGGTCCCCGAACAACGCACACGGACACCCCGGACGAGTTTCCTTGAGCTTTGAGTGGTTTTTGTGCGATTGAGTTTGTTCTTAATTCTTCATATATTTTCTATTATTTTCTTTCTATTATTTTCTTTCTATTATTTTCTTTGGTTTCCTCGAGGTTCGTGCGCCTCGGTTGCCTCGGTTGCGCTCTGTAGTGCACTTTGTCCTTCGGCTGTGCTTGTGCTTACGAAGTGGTTTAAGCCCGAAAGCCCAGCATGGAAAAACTCTTCTATTCACGAATACATTTCACTCCTTGTCGAGTTCCTGTCCTGTCCAGTCCAGAGCGCTTACGCAACAACAGGATAGCCAATTGAGACGCACCAATACTAATATACACTACTCCTTGTGCAAGACCTCCGTATCCTTCTCGACGACCTCTAAGTGTGCG
>PPJX02000245.1:0-13412 GCA_003705915.2 Lipomyces lipofer | reverse complement strand
TGGCCCTTGAACAAATGACACCAAAACCGATCCCTACAAAAAAAAAACCTTCAAAAAAAAAAAAAAAAAGAAAAGAAAAATGCTACAAGATAAACGACAGTATCCGCTGCATCTTCTCGGCAGCAGCAATATGCCACGGCAACACGTTGTTTCTCCCGTCTGAGATCCCAGACGTTGCACCGTAGGACGCCAGGCCTCTGTACTGTTTCAGCAGCTCATCCAAATTTGTATCCCACGGTTTAGGACAATGCAATAGCGAGACCTGCCTGTGGGTTAGCCGTTGTGATACTCAATGATATATATATATATATGTATGTATAACGTATAACGGGACTCACCTCGAGTATAGACATCATCACGCCACTGGGCCCTGGCTTCACGAGATATCCACTCGCAAGCGAAAACCGCAGCGCCGTCAGGTCCAGCTCGTCCAGCACCTGCTTGTGCTTCACGACAACACCATAGGTCTCATCTTTCAGATCTACCAGAACCGCGTCCTGGTCCAAGCTCGCCGAGTTGCCACCACCGCCACCGCCAGCGCTCGTCGAGAATCCTTGACCGCTCGTAGACGTCGGAGTCGCAGTGGACACCGGAGTGCTCTGGTCGAGTCCGAGGCTCGGTGTGGCTGACGCGGCGCCGTAGATGTCGCTAGGCGAGTCGTTATGGCGTTGCGGCGTCGCATCGGGCGTAGAGTAGATATTGTAGTACTGTCCTGCCAGCATTTGGTCTGATGTCTCCAGCACTGAAAGGCAGGGGTTACAGTCGACATAGACGAACATCGCGCTTATATTCTCGCCTGAGTGAGACGACAAATTAAGCCAAACTGAGAGAGTGTTAGCAACAGGACCAAAAAAAAAAATTTAAATAAAATTAGCAGCATCTAACTCACTATTTAATTCCTCTTGGTCGATAGTACCCACTTTGCAAAATACCAGTTTCCAGTGGATCGCCAGTCGAGGCAGAAGCTCAAGCGTCCGTTCCCAAATCTCCGAATAAACATCCTCAAGCGATCGCGGTCGCGAGCCATCTTTCTTGACAAGGGAGAAGGGTCGAATCCGCGCAAGTTCGCCATACTGATCTGTCCATGCTACTGTCACAAATTTCCTCTCCTCAGAGAGAGCGTATGCGATATGAACATAGGAGTTTTCTGCAAACAGAGCTGGAGATGGCGTGCTGGTTACCTTAAAATCGATCTTGGACGGTCGAGCGCGCGCTAGTGTATACGCGGGGAAGTGATTTTGATATAGTGCATTATCCTACAAATCAAAGATATTAGTAAAGCTTGTTCAAGACACCTGCCAACTTGTAAACACTCCACGCACCTCATATGGCTCGTCTTTCGGCAAACACTTATTATACAAAGCCAACGAGAACTTGACCAAATCAAACTGAGACGGCACCACAAGCGAATCCTTCGCCGCGAAAAACGACGCCGGAACAAGCTCGAATGTAAGATTGCCACCAGCAGTCTCCATCGTTTCTCCGATCCGTTGAACGTATTCCTGCTTCAATTGATGTACACTTTGGCTGATATGAAGTAAAGATGAAGGGTCTGTGAAGGGCGTCGCGACGAATATGACAAAATTGGACGACTCTTCCATGACCTTACTCAGAAGCTTCCCTAGTGTGACGCAGGTCTCGCGCACATCATCCAACGCTTCCTCCACTGTACCGGCAGTAGACGCCACCGGTACCAGCCCCCGTTTGAAATCGCCAACTTCGCCAAGAGAAAAGTTCCCGAGACTAGAACCCTCATAAACGGGCTTGACACGTTCCAAAAACGCCGATGCAGCGGACACCATTCCATGACTTCCAGGGTACACCATGAAACTGATCACGTTTTTCCGTCCGTTCTGAGGAGCGAATCCAAATATCTGCCAAAACCGTAGTGCTGGTGGCAACGCTTCAAGTACTGAATTCATGCGCATGAATGAGTAATATGGCGGCGATATGTGGAAAACAGGCTTGACAGGGTTTGATACTATGATTGGATCTTCGAGCGAAGAGGATGCATCTGTCGGTGGAAGTGTCGCCCCGGGTACAATTGACGTGTCAAGGAAGTCGGCCTCGAGCATAAAATTCTGAAGTTCCTGTTGCTCAACCGAAGGCTGCTCTTTTGCCGCATACTCTTCAAGGACCTCAGCAGTATCAGATATTAATGCAAACTCCTGAAGAGATAAAGGTCGAATCTCCTCAAATACAGCCTTAAGCACGTTGACGAAATCTGGTCCGCAAACGCCCCTTGGTGCAATTGGCGGTATGTACGAATCTAGGAGAGTATTGTCCCAAACAACAAATTCACACAGGATCTGCAGAACCTGCTCGACGTCCACTTTCGACGAATCCACCGGTTTTTGGAAAAATGATTGTCGAAGAGGAGACGCAGAAGGCTGTACAGCCGTAAGCAAAAAGTTATCTCTAGGGCTGGAGACGGTTGATAAAAGAGACCACCATGGTTGCCTCGAGATGTATGCTTCAGAAGACATGTCTTCAACCGGCAGTTCTCTCGTTCTTCTCGATCCAGACTCTATACCTGGACCGTCGTATCTGTATCTACCATCCTCGCCTCTGATCTCAGACCTTGGAGTCTTGGAATCTCGGTAGTCATAGTCCCCATCATATTGCGCTTCCTCATCCTCACTGTCCATATCTGAATCTCGCGCTTCGGGAACATAAAATCGACCGCCAACGCTGTACTTATTATCTAATGCATTCTCTAAATTCGGGTGGAACGTCAGCGGAGAGAATACACTTTTCCTCTTCTTTGGAGCGATTCTTATGTCCGCTTGAGTCACTATCTTAAGTGGTGATAGAGGGGGTGTAATGACGTTGTTCGCGGTATTTTCGCCTTCAAACTCGTCGTGGTTTGCGCTCACTTTTGTATCGACAGCAGAAAGCTTCTGAGCGTTAGTCGACGAAATGGGTTGTGCGTTCGTAGTCGCAATATCCATGATATTGTCCAGATTGAAGGAGTGAATATCGTGAATATCGTGAAACTGATCGCGGTCATGGAAATTGATCTCATTGTCAGAGTCATCACCAAACAAGTTCGAATTTGAGTGGGGAACGTCGTCAAAGAAGTTGAAGTCCGCCTCTGTGACCTCCTCCGTATCGCCCAGTAGAAGCACATCGTCGTCTTCCTCTGGAGGCGCATCACACATCTCCTGCTCCTCTTCCTCATTCCATTTCGATGCAAGAGAATACTCGCCGGTCTCCGGTCCTTCTCCCGCCTTCTCCGATGCCGCAACTATACCTGGTCTAGCTTGTCTTTGTTGCGCTTGTGCTGGATCTGGGGGAGTGGGATACACAGCCGCTGGGTTCCTATGCATCGCTCCCGCCGCATAAGCTGGGTTTGGCGAGGAATGGGCAGACTTAGGCACTTTAGACAGCCGCAAAATAAACTCCTCAACTTCATCAAGAGGATCGCTCATCTGGAACCATTCAAGATCAGCAGCTTCTGTAGGAGACTTCCACGCCGGAAGATAAAAGCATAGCTCAGCTGGCCATAGGCAAGTCGCAGAACTTCCATCTACCTTCACGCTGCACCAGTTCTTTTCGTGCAGAACTTTGATGCCAGATGATAGATATATGTTTGAGATAATAGCAGACGCATCGTTCGGTGGATCACTAGTTAGACCGCACAACAGACCGTGAAGTCCATTAGGTGCCAATACTAATGTGGTGTTAGATGGTAGCTCTTCATTCGACATCATTCTAGCGAGGACGGTTTGTTGATAATGCGGCAGTAATAATAGAGTACCGGACGCAACCAGCCGAAGACTGAAATGAAGTAGCGTTTGAACAGGCGATAATAGAATGGACCCTATCGGAATGTAGTCGAAAACCGTGGTTAAATGCCGCGATACCAAACCAGTAAATGCTAACATCAAGGGGATGTATGGAGCGGGAAATGCTTGAGCCAATGTCGAGTCCGATATCGATAAGGTTGACGGTAAGAATGATCCGGTCGATATCTCTGTTGAATGAAGACATTAGCTGGATCAGTGGAGCTAAATGTAACCTTGGGCACCTTTAAGTCCAAATACACTATCCGGCACTGCCGGCCTAACGTCTTTATGTAACGAAAATGTCCATAACTCCTTGTTGTGACATGCAACTAACGATGCTTGCAGCTTTTGTCTGAGAGACCACTCAGCGAACAGGATCTTCAATGGCCGTGATAATGGATCCACATATACGCAATATCGTATTTGGTCAAATGTTCCCTTTTCTCAGTTAACAATTGCCTCGATCTCATTCATATCGCAAGACACGACGTACCACTTTGAAAGCGTTAGAGAAATTCTTTTCCGGTGACGAAGTCATGGTACACCATTCAGACGGGGGAAGGCAAATTTCCAATTAATATGACACAAATCCCGTTCTCTGCATGTGTTCTAGCCAACAGCAGAAATGGTGGAATATAAAATGCCTGGGACAGATACCCTGGTACCGACAGAACGCGTCGGGAGGTAAATTATCGTGATATCGGATACTGCTGCTTAATTGATATATGCGGGCGGGTTCCTAGTTTACCAGTGTACTAACAAATGCTCGCTGTTCGGCTAAATGCTACTACACATTTGCAACGTCCAAGCCGTACGCCACCAATAATGGAGATCAAAAGCTAATATCGAAGAATATGCGAGGGTGTGGTTGGTAATACCAATTATGCGTGAAGATATCGTACATTGAACCTCCGCACTTTTGTGGTGCCTGCAGAGCTGCGGGATCGCTTCGCCGCTCATGACGTGAGCCGCGCAATCTTACGAGGTTGTTAAACCGCGCCGCCCGGTGAACTCCCAAGTAACGAAAGGGGTCCTAACCAGTTGCGCGATGCAGGCTTTAATTTTTATTTCATTGATGAAGCACATGAATAACGAATTACACCGTGAACTATTTCGCGATTGATATCGCGGCACATCGACGATCTTTACAATTGTATTTCTATGGTTACATGTTGAAAGATAGCTCCATCCAGTCCTGAATGCAAACAAATTACTTCTCATCCGGATTCTCCTCCGCTTCTGGTGTCGGAAGAACGAACTAAAGACTCTGTTAGTAACCTCCTGAAACCTATAATTATCTTCCAGAGTCAGAACTTACAGTCTTTGGCCGCTCATCCTTGCCTGGTCCAACAGGCTCCCATACAGTCGAGCCAACAGAAAAGTTTCGGAATGCTTGCGTGAGCTAGAACCAACGAGTTAGTTTGCATTAGATTACGCGCATGATGATGATACTTGCCTCCAACGGCTCGTAAACAATTCTCTTCTTCTCCTCATCGTATCGGACCTATCGAGTGATATTTAGAATCGGCCAAATCGCAAAATAATAATCATCCGTACCTCAGTATATCCTGTAAGAGGGAAGTCCTTTCTTAGCGGGTGGCCTTCAAAGCCATAGTCTGTCATTATCCGTCGCAGATCGGGGTGATTCACAAAGAAAACCTAATAAAAGCAAAGTAAGTAAGCGGTAATTACATCGTAGTACTGCAGATGTCGGAATACATACGCCGAACAAATCATATGTCTCCCTCTCGTACCAATTGGCACCTTCGAAAAGCGCAGTTGCGCTAGGAACGGGTGTCGTCTCGGAGGCATACGTCTTCACACGAATTCTCGAGCTGTGTCTGACTGAAAGAAGATTGTAAACAATGTCAAACCGATGCGAGCGTGTAGGATAGTCTGCGGCTGTAATATCCATAACAGCCTTGAACTGCGCAGCCGTATGATCTCTCAGAAAACTCAGAACTGGAATGACCGCACTTGGAGCAATATATAACGTGAGCTCGTTCTTCCAGACAGAGAATTTTTGAATAAATTTGGGTAGTGTGGCCATAACGTAGCGGCCATATTCATGGAGAGACTCGACAGTCTCGGTATAGTTTTCGGACGGATTGACGACCGGTCTCTTCAAATCCCCAGGTTCTACACAATTGATCACAGACCATTAGGAATTAATTTCATCTGGTATAATGCGCATTATCCTCTTACCTTCCCGATCCAGCGTCTTAAGATCCTTAGGATATAATGGCCCATTGTCGGTCTTCAATGCCTCCTTCACATTGTCGATGAACGATGACGCTAGGCGTCGCTGGCCAACGGAGGCTCTGAGAACAGGCGCGAAGGTTGAAGAACGAACAGCTAAAGATCGGAACATTCTGAATAGTAGACCTAATACTGCTGGCAATCCACTATAAATTCGCTGATCGTTGCAGGCATTCAAGATTCAACGTTGACTATAGATCCGCGATAAAAATCAACCCAGAGCGACAAGCCAATCACAGCGCAGATTGTTCTACACCAGCCATGCACTATTCGCGACGTGAGCGTTGGGGTCATCATGCCCTTTCCCAGGTCATTGTGGCAAGCTTCCTAGCCCTAGAATCTGAATTAGTTGTCACAGCAACCCCCCCCCCTGTTGAACTCGGTTTAGCGCAAACGTCCGATTATGCTTAGCGTCTTTCGTTGATTATTCGTCGCTTGTTTCCTCAAAATCCCTTCAAATAATAAGGTGTCCACGTAGCGATCATTTATTGTTCAACTGCATCATCGGAGTATATTTAAAATCAACACGATCCTTATTCTATTTTTACAATATATATAGGCTATGTCGCGTTTAGCACAAGATTCATTTATCTCTGACGACGAAGAGGAAGTTTGGTAAGCTCTATTTTTTCTAAACCATGGACTTAGTGGCTTACGAATAAATTTCTCTAAGCCCTCTTTGCGTCGAAGAGTTCGATATCTCAGATAAGGGCTTTAAGCCATGTCCTTGTGGATATCAAGTATGTTGATCTATCCCTGTCATTTTGCTGTGGCAAAACGATGCTAATCGGAATCAGGTTTGCCAGTTTTGTTACAACAATATCCGGCAAAATCCACAGTTGAATGGCAAATGCCCAGGATGCAGACGGCCATACGATGATGAGTCTGTCGAATACAAAGTTGTCACAGCTGAGGAGTACGCATACACCTGGCTTGTAGGATTGTGATCGTACTTCTAATTGCGTTATAGGTGGCGTCAAGATCATCAGAAACAAACGCGTCGCGAAAAGGAAAAGAAACTAAAGGAGAGGGAACGAAAAGAAATTGAGCAAGCGTCGCGAAAGCACCTGTCTGGCATGCGCGTTATTCAGAAGAACCTTGTGTATGTCGTTGGTCTGAGTCCGCACATTCCTCACGAAGAGCTTCACAATACCCTTAGAGGCGAACAGTTCTTCGGGCAGTATGGCAAGATCCAGAAGATCGTGGTGAATCGACGGAATGGAATTACTGGTACTGGTGGCATAGGTGTCTATGTCACGTATTACAAGAAAGAGGATGCCGCGAAGTGTATTGCGGCCGTGGATGGATCCATGAATGACGGCAAGATGCTACGGCATGTTATTTTCCTTTGTAGTTCTTTCTTACGTTACAGTTGTCTAATTGTTTATTAGGGCCGCATATGGAACTACGAAGTACTGTTCATCTTACCTCAGGAACCAGCCATGTCCGAACCCTAATTGCATGTTTCTGCACGAACCCGGCGAGGAAGCAGACTCATACACTAGACAAGATTTATCCACGATTCAACATGCTGCTCGACAGGGAGAGCTGAAGCCAAATCTACCAAAGTCGACTCCGACTGCCAAACCTTCGATATTAACGAAGTTCAACGATGATTCAGCTCAGGTGGCGGATTGGGCGGAGCAGTCGGCGCTTCCTCCAACCGCTTCTTGGGCGACCAAGGCATCTCCACCAGTCCAGAACTCGAAACCGATACGGACAGCGAGCAGTGCTGTGTCGTCGCCCTTACGTGCTTCAGCGGTAGTTCATCAAGCTCCTGGCACTCCTCAACCGTCATATGAAAATTACGCACAGGCTCAGAGTAATAAGACTGCCGTCCAGTCTCAAGAATTTTTACAGCAGCCAACGCCAGCGCATGGAGCGACCCAGGCTGTTGCGGAAAAGGAGCAGAGGGCTGCAATGTCTAGTGTGATTTCCGTCCCAAAGATCGAGAAGATACCAATGTCAAATCCCACGCTACTATTATTTGAAAATGCCCTTAAGTTACTTTCGAATTCGTCATCAGTCAAGTTCTCGTTCTCGACGCATGCACTGTCGAAGGAGGATATGGTTAGTGTACAGTCTATGCCGCCGCTGTTTGCATTCGCGAATGAGAAGACTCCCAATGGTTCGATCGACAATGTGTCGGACTCCCAGAAGCTAGAGGCACAAGCGGAGAAAGCGGCGGCGAACCATGGCCGTCAAGCATCAAGATACAACTTCTCTGAGAAATCAAACAATTCCGAGCATTTACTGGAACAGCAACAGATGATGCAAGGTGGATCTGTGATGGGCTTGCGCACCGGCAGCACACCTCCTCCAGGTTTATTTGCAAACGGACAGGTGCGAGACGGACAGGACTTGTTTTCGCAGATCGTCTCTGGCGGAAGGCTTAAAGGTAGCTTGAGCGCTCACGGCTTATGATTGCTTTGGAAATGGTTGGTGCTGATTTTATCTCAGTTTCTATGCCCGTGAATCAGACGGCAGAAGTTGATGAAGCTTTCCTGTCTTCGGCGTCTCGACTACAAGCTCAACCGCAAGGTGTGTACTATAATAGCAAGGCGTGGTGAGGCATAGGCCATTTTCTCTTATTCATAATGGGTCCCTTATTTTTCGGTTTTGTATGATTTCTGCTTTCCCAGCTGCCGGAGCCAAATTTGCATTATAACTTCGATAGCGTGTCGTTAGTATTACTACTTCATTTGTATTATCATTGTCAAGGTTTCAATATATCTGAAATTAATGATAATATCCTCTCTCAGTTTGTTCAATTGTGTAAAAAGGGCCATAAAACTTTCTTTACATAGCTTGCTCGCTTCTACATTAGGAAAACCTGCTAATATTGTTAATTTTGCAGGATTTTCAGGTTCCAGTCTCAACTACAATACGAATCCTAGATTGTCGGACGTCTCATTCCCTTCTATGAGAGAACTATATTCCCTATCATCTTCATCACCGGTTCATACATCAAGGACATCAACGCCACTACCTCAGTTCACTTCGGTAGATCTATATGCGCTTGCTGCGACAGATCAAGAATCAATTTCTGGGCTAATACCGTCAAACTTGGATAGTTCCCTGGCGGCGAGTCCTTCCATGACGGCTTGCCGTGTAGGCAGAGCCACCCAGCCCACTATCAAGTCGACAAGGATGTCATCACCCGCGGGATCATATGCTGCTGTGGTGGGCTCGGAAATCGGTGTCAACAAGGCTCAGTCTCGTACTAGTGGGAGTATTGAATGGCCCTCGTCTTCTGCATCGGTGCGGTCGTCCAGTCCTACACCTGCATGGTGTTCGGCATCACCCGTCCCTCAGATCAGTTCGTCGCCGGTGTATAGCCAGATATCGACTTCGATTGCAGTGCCGACTGCAGACTCAGTACATGATGAAAGCGGCAAAGCGGATAGTCGTGAGTCGGCAAGGAACGACTCGAAAGCAACTCTAAGGACGGAGGCATGCACTCCTGATACGACGTTTGATACCGATCTTGTAGCAGACGTGGAGACGGTTGTGCCATCAGTGTTCGATCAATCTGAAATCGCGGAGAGCGAAGTAAGGTCTATGGCAAATATGACATATCTAGCTCTACATCATTCGCAGTCACCTTCACCGGCTCCCTCGGTGTCATCACACGAGACGTCAAAGAGCAAAAGGAAGGATAAGAAGCTAAAAAAGCAGAAAAAGGCTGCAGCTGCAGCTGCAGCTGATAGTGATCTGATACCCATCGCCAAGACACCACCTCGGGAGGGAGAGCGGCTGTCAACGATACAGGATCCCTCTAAATTAGAGGTCGATCCATTAATGGCGTTAAGAACAGTGATACAGGAACTAGATGGACCGAACATGACGTTCTTTAATCAGGCGTTAAGTGGAACAATGGCTACATCTCATTTCACTTTTTCTCAAAGCGAACTCGAAGAAGCCGAGAAGAGACTACTTGCTTCGGAGTCAGAGGATATATTGGATAAAATGAATCTGAATGTGGAAGAGCTGGAGAGAGTGTGGCATGCTTCCAAAAAGGAGAATGAAGTTTTGGACAAGAAGTTGATGAAGCTCATAAAACGAAATCGGAAAATTGCGTTTGACGTATGAATCCCTCATATTGAGACTGTGGAATGACTTTATGGCATTTTAACACCGAATAGCTTGTATGATTACCTGTACCATGCAATTGTAAATTAGAATAATCGATCACCTGAGGCAATTAAATACAAAGCGAATTTTCAGGTAAACAAACGATGTGCACTGCAATCTAAATAATCTTAGCCACACTCAAAACCGTAATATACTGATCAAATGTAAGATATAGCCAACATAACCTAAGCAATTATGTTCTATCCTATATATGTACAGCATAGCAATCTTGATAACGATAATATCCTTGACGATGGGCTTCGAGGGAACATTGACAGAAGCGGCGCCTTCAATTTTTTAATAAGAGCGATTTATTATTCAAAGCAAATGATACTGATAACTCATCTCCATTATTGATTCTCAGATGCATCTCGAGCAGCGTCGTATATATGCCGTGAGCGTGGTACATCTTTCGTCATCGGTCGACCTGAGTTGGTAAAACCGACTAAAGGAGTAGCGTTAGAGTTGGACCTAAGGGATAAGTAAACCCGATATTGTATTACCTCGGCCGCTGAATTCTTCGGGTGATTTGAAGATGGATTTCTCTCCGATTTTCTTGGACTTGGCGAACTTAGACGATCTGATCCCTAGAATGGTCGTATAGCATATTAGCGACAGGCAGACATCCACGCTGCGAAAAAGAAAATTTACCTTTACTCGAAAACTCTTGCCACTTCTGCTTTCCTTGATCTAATACTTTCTTCTTTTCAGAAACCTTTGGTGCCTTTGCTGATCTCTCTTGAACTCTTGTGCTCTCAGCAGGTTCATTCAGTGCCATTTCAGACGCCTTCCTCCTCAAATCGACCGGAACTGGTCTGATGCAACTCAGCGGAACCGTGTCCGTGGATGTATTCTCAAAGAACTTTACTGTGTACATCGGATGAGTCGATGAACCAGTGATGCCAGCTATCCGGGCACGATAGTATTGTTTGTCGCCTGATAGCCATCGAGCTAGCACAACAGATCCGGTCTTATACGACTCAGTGACTGGAGGTGGCGGCGGTGGCGGAGACCCGAACCTTGATAGTGGAGTAGGGAGTGGAGGTGGAGGGGGCGCAGGCACATTTGAAGGCGGAGACGGGGGCGGTGGAGGCGCCAAAGAAGCTGACGGAAGAGACGGCGGAGGTGGAGGCGGTGGTGATGGTGATATTTTATGAGGCACTGCAACTTGAGATTCTCGCTGCCTCTTACTACTCGACCCGTTTGATTGCTTTGCAGTAGCAGAGCCTGATCTTCTATTAGAAGAGAATGATTGCCTGCTTCTGTGTGAAGTTGGAGGTGGTGGCGCCTTAGAATCCGCTTTAGCTGGTGTAGGAGACCCCTCGACACTACCTAGTGCTTCCATTATCAAAGCTATCAAGTCTGTCAGTTCAGCTTTCAAAGTAAGAAGAGACTCATTATATGGATCGGACTCTAAGGACTCATTTACAGACGCCAGCTGAAACTGATATTCTTCTAGTTCTCGTCTGTCCATGATGAAGCGATGTAAAATGAAGAAATAATAAAATTATATGTTCGTCCAGAGCTGTTAACTATAGAATAAAATGTCTCCCAAACTGATGATGTCTTAGTTAATATCCGAATGCGAATGTACAATGTAGTTGCGTGTTGCACCGTGGAGAATGTTTTCGACACTGAAAACCGCAACCCGCTGGAGCGTTAGGCTTGTGCGAAACTTCCAAAGCTTCGCCGATGGCTCCGACCAAGAGCAACTTATAACTTTCTACGTACTAAACATACACGCCACACAGCACAAAATGTTATCAGCTGGCAGATTGAATATAGCTCCAGTCTCGCTCTGGCAGAGACTAATATGAACGATGAGTTCAAGATATAGACAGGAACTCCTATCAAGGAGTACGAGAAAGCGTTCACTGGGTGCCATTTTAAGACAGAGGTATCAGCAGAACACGCCTACTGTAAATGACATTCTGCAATCGCCACCAACTAGAGATGAAGGAGAGATATCGGAGGCCAGTGCTTTTGCAATATATAGGGTGTGGAGACGTTATCATGATCAGTTTAAGTCGAGCATGGGGATCAAAGAGTTACATCGATTTTATTCGCCAGGTATGGTGGTCATGAAGAAGCTTTACGAAGGAAGGAAATATAGAGATCTCGGTGATACATTGCTCTCAAGAACGCCAGAAACAATCCAGCTACTTAATCGTCTGTCCAACAGAATGAAAGCGAAATCTCTAATTAGCTCTCAGGATTTTCGTCGGCTCACACATAACTTCGAAAATACCAAATCTTTTGACATCCCTACTCTCAATCTATACTATGCTATACGTGGATATTGGTTTAGACAGTCATTGCTGTTTGAGAAGGAAACGAAGAGACAAAAGAAGAAAAAGGGGGGGGAGGAATCTTCACCAAAGTAGCGTGGAGCCATGTATATCGTTTTGATTGCTTCAACTAATGAGAAGTTACATAGTTAAATCTCTGTAAGAACTTGGTCATGCAGACTTTCCGAAAAACTTGGTTTTGGCGTTATTAAAAATTCAATGGAAATGACCTGTAAATTATGTTCTTGTTTGTATATATAGTACTATTTATCAAACCTCGTGTACATACGAACTACACCATTATTTCGATTACATATCTTCTCCCTTAGATGTCAGTTATAACTAACTGTTTTTCAATTCTCCGGAGCATAGAATAATTAGCTCATAATCAAATCATCAAATACTAGCTGACTACATGTGGGTTGGGACACCGACCACGCCAAAAACGATCCAATACCCACTTTGACATTCAGGAGAAATACCCAGAGACTATAGTCCAGGTCTTAAGAAAACAGTCTTGAATATCAACCGCGGCCAGCAATAGGGCTGTTGGCGATACGATATCGGCAAGGTTTGTGCAAATCGGCAATCGGCATCGTCGAACTTGAGGTCTGCCGATAATTATCGTCTATCGTATCGGCAGACATTTGAGCTTGCCGATACGATATCGTCATTATCGGATTATCGGCGACGATACGATTATCGTCGCCGATAATGTGGCACATCTCATATTTGTGGTTAAACAGATTGAAAATATTTCAACGCGCAATATACGTAGTAATACTATGATCTCTAATACTAATTTAACGAGGTACTGTCTTGTTACAATGCCTCCATTTGAGCGAATAACTACTCGTTGTAAGCGCCTCGACTACAAAGCCCTCAACGATGGCAGTGATGACGAAGCAATACCTGAAGATCGAGTCTCGCGAGATTGTATGAT
>PPJX02000244.1:0-13395 GCA_003705915.2 Lipomyces lipofer | reverse complement strand
GCTGCTAAAACAAAAAATAGAAAGAAAAATTAGAACTCCTTTGGAATATTCAAACATTATTAATGACTTGTTCACCACCCGTCGCCCCAGCCGTCTTCGTCATCCGCACCCGTGTCAGCGAACAGAGACTCCTTCTTCTTCTGCTCCTTATGCGCGGCGATGGAATGTGTCTTCCCAGCAGGAGGATTATTCTTCTTCGGTATATTCCTATTCACCACTGACTTCGTAGCCGGTGCCGTCCGCGTAGTGGTCGCCAGCGTCGTTCTCAAGGTACTCGCTGTCCCATTCTTAGTCGTCGTCGGCTTGGGCGCCACTGCTGGCTTCGGCGCAGGTTGATCAAACGCTGCCCAGTCATCATCCTCTGCACCTCCCCCATTCGTAGCGGTATCGTCGTCATCAATCCCGCCCCATCCAAAATTGTCGTCATCTTCCAGCGGTTCGAATTTGGCTGCCGTAGCACTTCCTGAAGCTGCGCTACTCCCAAACCCAAGCGACGACGAAGACGACGAAGGGCGAGTCAACGTGCTAGCAGGCGACAGATGCATTCCTCGTCCGGCAGCAGTGGCAGCAGTACTACTCGCCACAGAGGAATCAGTCGACGCTCGATCCAATGACAGTGAGCCCAATCCAAGTTGCTGCTGCTGTTGCTGTTGCTGCTCATCCTCCACACCCAACCTCCTCGTAAACCCATTAACCCACCCCGTCCATATCCCTTCCCCGTTCCCATTCCCCGCATCTGGTCCCGTTCCGTTCTGCTGCGGCTTCGGCGTCCCGGCCAGCGACGCCGGCGCCGAATTTAACGGCACGGCGGCAGAGCCCGAGTCCGCCATCGCAGCAGCATGCGACTGCACCTTTGCGAGATACGTTTCCATCGTCTTGTGCGCCTGCGTGCGAACCATCTTCTCCCTGTCCAGCAGCGAGGGACATATCGCGGGCAGTATCTTGCCGGCGCAATCTTCAGGTGCAAAGATATCAACCGTGACCGCCAAAGCCATGAGCGCCGCGTTGCGCGCATGGACGAACGGGTCCTTGAGCGAGCGGATAAACGCGGTGGTGAGCACGCGGGAGCGGGTGTGTGGGCCGAGGGAGCTGGCGATCTTGCCGAGGCAGATGGTCGTGTTCGTGCGGATGCCGGGTTGTTCATCATTTTGAGTCCTAGCGAGGTGACGGAGGAGGTCGTTGTTGATGTTGCGGTCCGAGAGCTGGGGCGGTAAATTGTGTTAGGCGTGGATATTCAGACGAGGGAACGGAGCAGGGTAGATAATACACTACCTTTGAGATAATCACCAAGACAGCCTTGACAGTCTGTTCTCGCACTGCAGGCGAGATATCCGTGAAGCCGGTCAACATGTCCGGAAACACCTTCTCGTTAACGACCTTATTCGATAAATTCTCAACGAACTTTGGCAATGACTCCAGCAGCGCGAGTCGAATCGCCCTGTCCGGCGCGGAAAACATCTTCACGATCGTAGGCGTAACCGCGACTTGATATTCTTCCGGCGACATATTCTGTGAGATATCAAGAATGACAGTCAAAATCTTCGGCCCCCCACCGCCAAATTCAAAGCACTTCACAAGCTCGGGCAAGACTCTAAGACGAAGGTAGCTCGGTGGGAATTTCTCCCTGACTCGCTGCAGCTCTCTAAGAAAAACATCCCGCTCATACTCATTCTGCAGACTCAGGTTATCAACACTCTCCGATAGCTTAATCATATCCGTCCGGAAAAACCCCGCCCCGGGAGTAGCATTTCCCTCTTCCCGCCCGACGTCAAGGAACTGCTTCGCGCTAACGCGAGCCCGTGGCACGAGCTGCACGAGTTTCCTGAACGGGCCAAAGAGCTCGGGGGGGATTTGCTTCCGGGCGGATGATTGCAGCTGCTCGGACGCGGTGAATTTCCCGTTAAACAGCTCGTAAATGAGACAGCCGAGTAGCCATGAGTCGAGAAGATGGTGAGGCTGCTTCTTGAGAATGTCCCACCCAGCCTTGGCAACCTCTGGGGAGGCATAATGGCCCGCTTCGGGGATGAGACTGCCAAATGTCTGCAGAGAAGGCTTCGTTAGTTGTGTCGATGGCAGATAGCGGGCAAGAGCACATACGTAGATAACAGGATCTTCGTCCTTCGTGGACGTGAGGCCCTCGAAGCCGGAGAGTTTCCATTCACCGCTGTTGGTTATGAATACGGACGACGGCCGGATGTTGCCGTGAATAGACGAGGCGTCGACGTTGATGAACTTGACAGTATTCTGTGGACATGTTAGCTGAGCAGCGGACATATGATACATACGATATGGACCCGGCGAGGTGGTGAAACGGGGATAATTCGGAAGAACATACCGCAATTGAGTACAGACCCCACTTGATAACTTCGGTATTCAAAATTTCCCGGTTCTGAATCGCA
This sequence comes from Lipomyces lipofer, assembly GCA_003705915.2. Classification (NCBI taxonomy): domain Eukaryota; kingdom Fungi; phylum Ascomycota; class Lipomycetes; order Lipomycetales; family Lipomycetaceae; genus Lipomyces; species Lipomyces lipofer. The sequence continues at coordinate 10,996 of PPJX02000244.1, read as the reverse complement.
ACGTCGAGGGGGATGACACGTTCAGTTGCAATGAGGATCACGCTGTCGGTCTAGTCCCAAACCACAAAGTTAGCAGCACATTCTGTTTCTCTGTTTACTCTATCTTATTTCCCACGTTCTTCTGTCATTCGGGTACATACCTCATACGTATCTAGCACCTTAATCACTCCTGGAAACCGAAGCGTACGCAGCTTCTTCGCCGCGTTTCGAGCAAGGGTTAACCAACTCCGGTGCGCGTTGATGTCAAACTCGAAAATTGAACAGGGAACGTTATCACTCTTTATCTGTTAGCAATATGTCCAACTGCAATGTAGAAAGCGAATAGGGGGAAGAAAGGATAGCAGGAGAAGGAGGGCACTCACCCGCCGTGTGCCATCATAGATGTTCCAGATCGTGTCGTTCCGGAACTCGACTTTTTCGCCGAGGGAGTAGGGGAATGCTGTATTGGCTTTGGCGGTGATGGAAGTTATGGCTGATTTTAGAAATTCCATGCTGTAGACGCGTGTGTGTACGTTTTTTGTGTGCCTGTGAAAGAACGAGATAGGCTGCGTGGGAACCGTGAATGAGCTGTTGGTTAGAATCGCAATTTTTAAATACTGAACGTAATTGGCGTCCAAACAAATTGTAAGTAGAATATAGAGAATTAATAAAATACCTAAATGGCTTGTAGAGCCTAAAAACCAAAATAACCAGTACTAGCCCATGCAAGAAGAGGTGCTTAATATCGCGTCAAGAATTAGAAACTCCAATTTCTCATAAAGCCGCTTGAGAATAGCGCAAATATTAGAAAAATCTGAGTAGAATAGTCCCTCACACTTAGAGGCAAATTGGAGTTACTGCTACTACTACTGCTACTAGACATGGAGGTGAACAAAAATGAATTACCCGATGTTGGGCGCATCGGGCAACGGCGGAAACGGACGCGCCTTAGTTTGGGTGCGCACTTCAACATTGGATTTTATCCCTGAAATGGGGACTGGTCGGCATTACGTTCTATATTCATTGGCACCCGCAGAGCAGGACACTTTGGAAGTATTAAATGTGCGATACTTTTAACATACGCATACAATATTACTGAGAAGAAAACGAAGGGCCCTTATCCTACAACAGAACCTTGGCAATTCGGCCTAAACAAAACTCCTCATCTCGATGAAACCAAAGAGTAAAGATCATTTGAAATAGTAAATAGTTCGTTAGAGAGCTTGCTACCATAAGTATAAGTACAAGCAATTTCCACGGAACAGTAGTATAGAATAATATCAAAATGGCAATGACAATCTCAACATGCCAGTTGCTATTCTTGAAGACAACAAAGCCTCCGTTAATCGCCATTTTCATATCGTTTCTATTTTAGCCCGATTAGAAATCAAAAGAAAAAGCGGTACAAACAAAAATAAAGAAACAAACGCAATGAAATGCTCTCTAACAAACAACTATCTCATAACATATCAATAACCATGACATATACAAATGCAATGAACCAGTCTTACACAAATCCAAAAATCCACGGTAAAAACACACTGCAAACAATCCGATCTAATAACCCACAGTGCACCAGCATTTTATCCCTAATAATCATGACAATAACAATCACAATATTTTAAAAGTCGTCTCCACCAATAGCATCAATATTCACCATCTCGCCCTCCTTGAATGGCGGAAGTCCGAGGTACGGACACCCATCGCATCTGAACGCGTCGCCGAGCGAGCAATTACCGCACGACCCAGTCTTGCCTGGGACAGTGAAGTCGATCTCGGCGGTATCGTCGATGGAAAGTGCGACGACTTGGCTCTGCTTTGCGCGCCGGGCTTCTTCTTCCTGGAGTTCGAACTCCTTGAGACCGCAGGTGCAGTCCTTACAGGCCTTCCTGCGCCGTTTGCCCGTGGGCTGGCACGAGACGGGGAGCTTGATCATGTCGGGGACGTCGCCATCCAGCAGCGCGTCTTCGTCTATGATGTCTTCGTCGTCGTCGTCGTCATCGGAGTCGTTGAAAGAGAAGGCGTCGTCGACATCAACGGTCCAGGGCGCGGCCGCTGCCCGCTTTGGCGATGAGATGGACGATGAAGCGGAGCTTGAGGTTGACGCGGCGGAAAGTTCGGGACTTGATGCGCTCGAAGCGGTCGACTTTGCTTTATTGAGTCTGATGCCGCCTGACGACGTTGCGCCCGATTGCCGTTTCAGTAGGATGACCTTCTGCACGTCGGGCCGCGTCCACGCTGCATCGGAATCTACCTCGCCCGCTACCAGGAAGCCGCTCATAATGGCGTCCATGTTCTGTGTGGTGGCAATGCCCTCGATCTTTCCACCCGGCACAACGGCTTCAAACAGCTGCGCCACGACGGAGGACGGTAGCCGTGTACCGGAGGGGGCGACCCTGACGAAGGAGTAAGCAGCCTTTGGGAGAGAGACGGTGCCGGCGCTGAGGCGGTCGAGCATTTGGTGCGAAACGGGGGCCGCGAGCTGCGAGGTTATTGCGGACATCTTTGCCGCGTCAGAGGACAGGGAGGGGTGCGTGAGTAGGAGGGTCGCCATGATAATGTGCTGCGGAGTATGTCTGATCTACCCTTTTTTTGTTCGAATGAGGCAGCAGGTGAAAGATTATAGGTAGAGCTCGATGAAATGGGCCAAGTGTGTTTGTAAAAAAAATTGGTCGAGTTTGGTAATCGCCATCAAGCACTGAGTAATCCCCTTCTGCGCCAACTAATTTGCCGTCGCGCCGGGCCTCACAGTCACCCGCTTATTCACGTGCTCTCAGTGTCCTGGGAGCGAAGGGTAAGGGCCAAGTGAGAGCTGCGCCACGGCGGGGCTGCAACGTGACGGAAGAGCTGTGAGTCAGAACGAGGCGGTGCTGATTGCGGTAGTGTTAAGCTCCCGTCGGACGGATGTCGTGTGATCGTCTCATTCTGCCGTCACCTCGCTCTCCACCCCCCCTGTTCGACAACGCTTTGTGCCCGATCTGGCCACTCAGGAATTATACGGTTCCAAACTCGGGGGCTTCCACAGGATTCGCGCGGAAACCCAAAACACCGGCCGCGCCCTGGCCCTGGATTGCCTCGACGCTGCCTATATAAACCACTCTCGATCCCTCGGTTTCTTTACCCTACACTCGACCTCTCAATTCCTTTTCAATTGACTTTGTCATCCCTAAAACCGAATAGAATCGTCTGCAGACATTTATATCACGACCGTCGCATTCACAATGACTCGAACAAACCGCACGAACTCCACCACTCACTCCACTCACACTGCCGCTCACTCCGAGCCCACCACCGCCGCAATATCTCACGAAGTCCCTCGACTCTTCGGCAAGGCCCCGTTCGCGACAGCCGACCAGCCTCCGTACAAAACCAAGAAGGACGGCGCTGGCAGAGGCAATTGGTATGTGCTAAGTTCTTGATATTATCTCGCGACCAGGTCATGTGATGTGACGTAGTGTGATTGACTCTGTTGGGAGAAATACAAGCTTGGACCCTTGTGTGGCTGGCCATCCTTGGGGCTGCTGCTTTCAACCATTCCAGTTGTCATACCAATTATCTACTGGTACATGCTAACTGTAGCAAACAGGGGTAGAGAAGGTGACGAGATTGCAGACGTTGAAGAGGACTATAACTTTAACCCGCAAATCCAACGGCGACGGTCCAACTCCAATGGTGGCAGCGGTACCTTCAAACCGCCGTCCTGGGACGGCAGGACGAAGTTCGAGGAGGTTGAAGAAGAGGCCGTCGAGGATGAGTGACTGTTTTAGTCTTCATGTAGATAGTATTCGGTCATGTGGATTTTACCGTTGGTGTTATGTGGCTTAGCTTTGGGTGGTTTAATAATGGAAATTCGATTGAAGTAGTTGTGTATTATTAGAGTGATTTTTGGCTGTGATGATGAAACTCTGGTTCGGGTTCCACCCGGAACATTGGCTTATGGTGTCCCTTTATTCTACATATATGGTTCATCGTGCATATTTGAGTTTTACTTGCTGTCTTCTCTAATGCAAATCAATTAAGATTTTTGTCCAAGAATTGCTCCAGCATGATAACATGCTGGCAACGAATCACGTTTGAAAGTCTCGCTATCACACAACTGTCATCACGATCGCGCCTTCCAAGTTACATTCTCGCGATGCACAATTGAGTGCAAATTGCAACTCAATGATAGGCCGGATGTATTTTCTATCTGCAATTTCGTTCTTCTTTCAATTTCGAATCCGGCGATCCAGGAATTCAATTTGGAAAGAAAGAGAACGCAACCCGTGGAAAGCGGGGAGACTTAATTGATTCGCCGCGTCGCACGCGACGGCTCCACTTCGTTGTCCAATCGCGCTCGACTTTGAGGTACCGCAGGTATGTACAATACTTCGTCAATCCTAGCGTAAAATGTTCAATGGCGCTTCTATCGCAATTGTTGTCCCGTCCCTATAGACTCCGGATGGAGGGACTTGCACAAACGTCATTTACAGAATACGTTGTGGCGACGCGTATTTGGCGAAGAGTAATTCTGCCTAATTGCTAGCGTTCAGTGGTCAGCCAGACCATGTTATGAATTATCAACTCACTCTCATATTCGTAGTGATTGATTGGTTCTCGCAATCGCCCAGGTGGGGGGAGGTACGTGTTCATGGCCAGTATGCCAATGTGCGTGACATCATAAGCCGTTTCCGAGGCAACATCGTAAAAGACGGAAGAAGTCGCTTAATTTGGTCAAGTTAAAACGAGCCCAGTAGCTGACTGAGGTATGGACAGTTGACGGAGTGCATGCGCCAAAACTACTCTAAGACAAAGAACCCCGGGAGGTTTCGGATCGACAATATCATGTCACCTCTCATTTCGGCATTTCGCCTTGGTTCAATTGCCTTCGACAACACTTTAAGCCGAGTTACAGAATATCGCTAATTCATGCACGGATGTAGTCTTGAGATATCTCCTGACTCCCAAGCCAAGAGCACCATATATTTTTAACACCGTAAAAGAACCCCGTCTATCCCAAAGCCTAATTATACCCAATCACAAACATTGATGTTACTTGCACGCCCACAAAATCATGCGACCACCTCCTTCACCTTTAAATCGTTCTCGACCTCCGCTTTCCATCCCTTGCGCCGCTGACGCTCCTCGTACACGCCCCTGTTGCGGGTCACCCGCTCGACGATCGTCTCAGTCGAGATATCTTTATATTGGTGATTCCCGATCTCGGCATACAGCCCAAGGTCTTTAACCTCCGCGTACGGATCGCCTACTTCGATGACAGCAACTTCCGACGAAAATGCAGTCGGCCCATGCATGACACTGACAATTTCCCACGGCAGCGTGTCGAGGAATGTCCTGGTAGGGACGTACGGCACCTGGAGCACGACGTGGGACACATACCGACACTGCAGAACACATAACGCGCGTTCGAATAGGCTCATGATAGGGTAATTGAGGCCCTTGAAGAGGTTCACAGTCGCGTCGTCGTGCACGCCCACCACGATGCCAACTTCCCCTTCTCCAGCCGTCGATATGCGCTTTGCCTCCTCGGAAACGAGGCGCAGGAACTCGATGTGTCCTGCAAAGAAGAGGTCGAATCCGCCATCAACGTAGATCATTTCTCGGCGACGGAGTAGCACTGGTGACGGCTCAACCAGAGTCGTCAAGGCGGCCTCTGTCCATAAATATACCCCGTCCCATGCTTGCTTGCCATTCTCCGCAGTCGCGTAAACCGCAAACTTATCAATTGTCTCCCTCGTAATCAAACCATTTGCACGCCCATCCCTTCCCTCCTTGCCGGTCGTCACCTCGGCCAATAACTCGTCCGCCTCCCCTGCTCTGACCGTTCGCAAATGATGGTTCTTCGTACACAGCAACATCCTGCCCACCAAATCCGTCGTCGAAATATTCGGAGTCCGCTTCACGATGAGGAACCTGCCCGCATCCTTAACGACACGGTAGCAGTCCTCTCCGTTCGCGTCCGTGGTGATGTCATCCCCATGCACGACATAGAAACACCCGTACTGGTCCATCACCGAGGGGTCAGTTACGTACGGCGCGTCGGGGACGGGAACCGATGCCCATTTGCAGGCGGACACGGCAAGAACACGCTCGGCGAGGGTCATGACAACTGGACCTTTGTTGTGTAGGATTTCCTCGTCAGAGTGGACTCCGACGTAGAGGGACGTGCCGAGCTGGCGAGCCTGGAGCATGGCACCAGCGTGGCCTTCGGAACGAGCGGGAGTTAGTATCTTGTGAAGGAGCAGGGAAGGGCAACTGTCTCGGGGTGGTCTTACCGTGATGGGCAAAGTCGAAACAGCCGTCTATCCAGATACGGTCCTTTTGTACTTCGGCGGACACCATTTTTGTAGTTGTTAAGTTCTTTTCTCTTGTCCTTTCCAGTCAGTTATTTGTCAAGTATGGAGTGTTCGACAATGGAGTGGTGCAACGCGTATCTTATATGGATAAGTTTTACTGGTCCACGCTGTTGTCAAGGACCTTCTTGCCAACGAACTTAACGTCCCGTCGGTGAAATACGGCAAAGTCAGCCCTTACCCGGCACAAATGGCTGCGGAAATGTGCAGGGCGCGTTGGGGATATGACGTAAATGGGGTATGGAGTGTGCACAGGGGTAATATGCCAAGACGGGTCTCTCTATTGTCCAAGTTACTGTTTTGCATGTGCCGGAGCATTGGTTTTCGGTCCATTATTCGTTGGATATGGGCTATTATCGTGTGCTACAGATGACTCGCGTCGCACACTGAATGCTGGCCCATACTAACATATGTACTGTACTTACTTAGCACTATCCTAGTGCGAGGAAGTTACTTATCCCCATCAGTCTGCTTACTGGGGGCTTTTAACCAGGTGGATAACTGCAGATTAACTGCGTACGCCTTCGCCAGTAGTGCGTCCGTCGAGGGCGGTATTCTGTATGGGACATGGACGTCAAGCCATGACTGTCATCCCTAACCGCAAATCGCAGATCATCTCTCACTACGACCGACCACCAGCGCATCCATGGTCCAGGACCAATCTGGGCATGTACGTTGGTGAGCGAACCTTAACCACGATTTAAGAAAAAAAGTTGGATTGATATCCAATGATCTCACGTTGCAAACGCATCTACGTATACAAAATCTGCCTAGCCTTTATTGGCGCAACTGCCGTCTATGCACAATTTTTGCAACAGATTATCTGCCACATTCTGATACGCTTTCGAATGGGCGTTATTCGGATCGACGATCAATACTGGCGTGCCCGCCTCGGACAACCGAATATTCGCGTAGGGTGGTATCGATCCCAATACTTCTGTGCCTAACGTCTCGGCTTCACGTTCTATCCCTTCTGTCCCGAAAATGGTCGAGTCGTGATTGTCTCTAATCTCGCTCATATGCTGCACCAACCCAAAAACGGGAACTTCTGCCGTCTTAAACATGTTCAATCCCTTCTCGACTTCAGCAAGCCCCTGATCCTGCGGCGTTGAGACAATCACCGCGCCATCTACAAACCCACCCTTCGTGATATTCAATTGCGTGTCACCTGTCCCGGGTGGCATATCGATGAGCAGAATGTCCAAGCCATCCCACTCCACCTCGTGTAGCAGTTGTTGCAATGCCTTGAGAAGGATTAAAGATCGCCAGGCAAGGGGGACATCTTCGATCGCGAAGAGGAAACCGCTAGACATGGCTTTGATGCCGTAATTTGATAATGGTATAAGGCGATTAGAGCCTGTGACCTTAGGTTTTCCAGAGATATTTAACAGTCTGGGGATCGACGGCCGGTATATGTCCGTGTCAAGAATCCCGACGCGTTTTTGCCGCGTGGCAAGCGAGAGAGCGAGATTCACTTGGGCGGGATAGTTAGCACTTGCTAGTTCGAAACTCGGAGACAGGTGCTTATACCAGCAGTTGTGCTTTTGCCGACAGCGGCCCTGGCTGAAGAAACAGCAATGACCTTATCGACACCGCGAAGCTTCATCTTGGTTTGATCATTTCGTGGTATGTCCTATGGAAATATGAATTGCCAATCACGTGGTGGATACAAAAGCTTAAGCGATATACTGACAGTTGAACCTTTTGAAAGTTGGCAGGTGACGGAGAGAAAGGATCTGAACGAATCTGGTGACAGTTGCCGCCATGTCAGTGAAGGAAGTCTTGCTGGAATTCTCCAGCTAGTGCGTAAACGTCTTGTAAAATGGAAAGGCATGAAACGCAGTTGCGAACCAATTTTCGAGCTTTTGTAACGTCTTAGCTCGTATTGAGTGTCTCTGACTCTCGGTATAGTCGACCGATGCTGCTCAAGAGCTTCGGAGTGTGACTTAGCATTACGGATGCAATCGGCGGGTTGTACAGCCATCGCAGAACTTCAATCGAAATTACATAAATATAAATCATAATTATCCACGTGCTTTTATTAATACAATAGCCTTCATGAAGATCATGATTGTGTAATACTTATACTAATGATCATATTGCGTATGGATTCGAGCCTGCAACATATAAAAATTATCCCGCTGTCTTTGCAATTATTATCATACAGTCAGGTGGGTCAACTTATCAATGTTCCAGGAACCTTTGAGTGACGGGAGCAGTCGTAGACTTCGCGTTCGCCGCACTGTTGAACCAGCCTGTTCACTAACGCCACGGTATTGTCTTTATGTCGGGACTGCATATACAGAATACGTGCTTCCGATATATAGCGTGCAATTGCTCTGAGGATGTACGACTGCTGATCACGCGGATATGGAGCGTCGACCGACGTTGAATAAACAATTTTCGAATATCATTTACACCAAGGCTCATATCATGAGAATTGTCAGGATACTGTAACGAGTTTATTTTTACGCCATAAGACGCTTCCAATACTAGCTATCACTTAAACGGGCGCTTCAAATCTAATCTCTATCTCTAATTAACAAGCACTGCCCACTCATTGGCAACGTCTCCATACATAATCTCCTCTAGCCACGTCCTTATAGTCCTCGCGTACGCGCCTGTATTCCCGTCAACCTTCAATGGCACCTTCAAATCTCTGTCCCGCAATCCAATCTCCCCGACCGGCGCAACAAAGAATGCGGTTCCGCATGCAAACGCCTCAATCAACCTCCCCTCTTCTTCCGCCTTGACAATATCCCCGATCCCAAATTCTCGTTCAACAACTTTTACATCCGGAAGCCGCTCCTGTGCCAACTCGAGAATGCTCCTCCTCGTCACTCCGTCCAACACGGTCCCGAGCGACAGGGGCGCGGTTACCAATTCTACGACTTCACCCCCATGCTCGGTCTCCGTCTTCCACACAACGAAGAAATTCGCCCCTCCGGCCTCTGTGACAAGTCTGCGTTCCGCATCAAATAGCCACAGGACCTGATCATATCCCTTCTGTGCCGCTGCAGCTTGCGCCTGTAACGTGGGCCCATAGTTCGCACCGACTTTTGCGTGTCCGAATCCACCTGGCCAGGCTCGCACGGTATCCTCGGGCGCCGACGCAAGCAGCCGCAGTGGCTTCGCGTTGAGCGACGCCATCCTGCACCCGATAACAAGCAACATCGCGTCCTGCGGCGCTGCGAGGCCCAGTCGCGGTGTGGTCCCGATAATCATCGGCCTGAGGTAGAGAAAATCGTTATCGCCATCCTCGTCTGCCATTCCTGGACCGTTTCCCTCCCACGCGAGCCACCGCTCTTCTACACCCACGAAATCCTTAATCAAAGCAGCGAGTTCGGTACCATCGAATTGCGGGAGTGCGATGCGTTCGGCGGATTTGTTGAGCCGCTTGCTGTTCAAGTCGGGGCGGAAGATTCGGATCTCACCTGTGCGTTTGTTGCGGTATGCTTTCATGCCCTCAAAACACTCATTCGCGTAGTGGAGCACGGTGGACGCAGGATCGAGGGGAAGGGGTGCGTAGGGGATGATAGCCGGCGTGGACCAGCCCCGGGTATGCGACCAAGTGACCTGGAGCATGTGGTCGGTGCAGAAGCCCGTAAGGGCGCGGGGATCGGTGAAGGGCCGAAGGGCGGTGCTCCGCGTGATAGTGAGGTCGTTGGCGTAGAAAGTCGGGGCAGGGTAGGCACCAGCCTCGGGGGAGGGGGAATCCAGGGCAGATGGCATGGTAAAAATCTGACAACTGAAAGTGATTGAGGTAATAGAGAGTCAAGAGGAATCAGCGGGGACTTGACGGAGGCTATATGGATTTGTGTTGTCGTGTATGACTCTCATACTTATACTTTGTGTACAGTACTTAGAGTGACGCACAAATTGCTTATCGCTCGCTTTTCCCCGACAGGCCGATATCGGCTTCCCTTTTATTCGTCTTACAGTAATTTTGTCATACCATCAGTCCATTAGTCTCGTAATCTCTTTTTCTTTGTAATTGGAACCAAAATCAATTAATTATAGAAGAGTAATAAAGGCGACCGTGACGCCGTGCGGCTCTAAATTATCACCGCTCCTAACCGCCCGTAACCGCCCGTTACCTCTCGTAACCGCTCGTAACTGTTCGTAACTGTTCGTTCCCGGACCTAACCGTTACGAAAAATATCGGAATGGACGAGCCACAGTTAGGGCTGCTCCGAATATTCGCATTTGCGAATAATATTCGGCGAATAATTATTCGCACCATTTTGCGTTGCGAATAACGAATAACGAATATTATTCGCAGGATGTCCGCGCAACGAATAAAATTGCGAATATTATTCGCCGAATATTCGTTATTCGCATATTTATTCGCAACCCCTGAACCCTGAAACCCTGAAACTCACAAGCAGTGCTCATAGGGTTCCAACACAAGAAGAAGCAAAGGCATTAAGGCACAAAATGACAAGCAAATGAAAGGCGGGGACATAAACCGCAAAACGAAAGACACAAACCACAAAACGCAAGACTGACGCACTGTTCAGGCCTGCTCCTGACACCTATATACACCCTGCAGCAGCATCAACATCCGCATCATCTCTCCCTGCAGTGAGTGTCTTCTCACTCCCAGCAGGTCTCTCCCTGCGTTAAAGAGCCTCTCTACTGAAACTTCAGAGGCAGGGATTGCC
>PPJX02000243.1:0-13783 GCA_003705915.2 Lipomyces lipofer | reverse complement strand
TATCGTTTAAAACTGAAAGAGGAATTAGCTGCTACATGCAATACAATTGCACTTTCCTTGGATGCCTGGACCAGCAAGAACTCTATTGCAATTCTCGCGGTCATAGGTCACTGGCTAAACGAAGACTTTGAATACCAAGAACGCCTTCTTGAGTTTAAGGAGATTGAAGGTGCGCACAGTGGAGAGAACATGGCAGAGATGATAGAGAATCTTCTGATAGAGCTTAACCTTGAGCACAAACTCTTAACGATTACTGCCGACAATGCTAGTAATAATGAGACATTAGTCTCCGAGCTTTATTTAAATCTCTCAAGGAGATTAAATACAACAGATAGCATCCTTTCAGCAAACCAGGCCTTACGATTTCAGGGCCTTGATAGCTATATACGCTGTCTGGCACATATCCTCAATCTTATTGTTAAGGAAATACTCTCTGCTCTGAAATCAGGCGACAGCAAGAGTGCAAATGAGGCATGTGATAAACTCCGAGATGGAAAAGAGATTGGAGCACAGTCTGCGATGGCTCGACTTCGAATCCTTGCTCTTTGGATTGCAAGAACACCTCAGCGCAAGCAGAGCTGGAAGAATGTGTGTAGAATCAATAACTTGCGCGATAAGTTTATTGCGTACGATGTTGATAATCGGTGGAACTCAACTTATAAAATGCTGGATGATAGTCTTGCTTCAAAGAGGCAAATCGAGGAGTATATTCTATTACAGAATCAAATTCCTCCCTTCTCTTCTGAAGACTGGCAGCATTTGCAGCAAGTACATAAAGTGCTTACAAAGTTTAACGAGTTCACCTTGCTTGTGTCGAGTGGTACACCGCAAATCAGCCTCACATTGAGCATTTATTATGAGCTCTCAGATCTCCTAGTGGACGCGGCTGAATGCAAGGAAGAATTTTCAGGGCTGAAGCCAGATATTGCTGTTGCCGTTGCAGCAGGGTTGGCTAAGTACCAGAAGTACTATAGCTTTATGGACGAATCGGACACTTACTATGCAGCAGTAATGCTAGATCCACGAGTTAAAGGAGGGTTGTTGCACAAAGAGCTCGGTGAAGATGGGGAGTTTATTGTGAAGGCGATAAAGGAACGACTTCACAAAGAATATCCCTCTCAAGTAGAGCCGACACCACTCTACTCATCATTAGAGAGACAGCCTACTTTAGAGGACAGGATGTTGCAAAGAATACAGCCCCAAAGAGAGCAGCGGTCTGATATAGATCACTACTTTAACAGCGAACCTGTTGCTGTTACAGGAGTAGCCACGAGAGAAAAGGGCTGGCTGTGCTCTTGGTGGAAAGCTCATGAAGGAGAGTTTCCCCGGATGGCGTTAGCAGCACGCGATTACCTTGCAATTCCAGCATCAGAAGTTGCTGTTGAGAGAGTGTTTAATAAAGGACGGGATTTATTGGGTCTCAGGAGGCAGTCAATGAGCGCAGAAACAATGAGAATACTAATGTTGATGAGAGCTGGATATGACTCTGGGGATAAGTGGTAGACAGAAGCCTGATTTAGCAGGAGTGAAAAAAAAATTAGTCGACGTAATTATATTGTTAAAACTAAACACACGGGTGAAGTAGGATTTGTTAAGCATGCCGAGGGCTTTGCACTTGACGTGCAAATCGACTAATTACTTACTTAGTCTTACACCCTCACCCTAACCCTATACTGATGAGTATCACGTGATCTCGGCGATACGATACGATATTCAACATCAATATCGTATATCGTATCGCCTAATTTCAAATCCCGGCGATAATATCGCCTAAATTATCGCCAGGAAATTTCCTCTGGCGATATCGTATCGCCGACGATACGATATGGCGATATCGCCCAAAAGGCGATATCGTGTCCAGCCCTAATTTGAAGTTTGATATCAGCGAGGATGGACGAGTACGGGGTAGTATAATTGTCAATGAATGATTGCCGAGGCGCACCAAACATTTTTACCTAGGGCTGGACACGATATTAGCTCGTTTCTTTGGAAGGACGAGATTACCTTGATAGAAGCTTACCTATCAATGCCGACTTGCCAACACCACTGGAACCTATTACGACGATTTTGTACTCTGGAATTCGGGAAGTAACCATTATAGATCACAAGGATAAAGACTGAGCATACCTCTTAGGTTATGAAAGTGATGTTAATGAAGTCTCACCCATTGCCTCAGACCCGTTTATTGGACGTAGAAAATTATTGGCTGGCTTGAATTCATGCTGAGACACGATTATTCTTTACATAGTTTTGTAGTGCTTCCAGTCAGAGAACCCAATCGTGCCGTCCACGAATGTCATTCCTATGTCAAATTTTCCAGACAGTTAAAAAACAAACAGCGGCTCGGATGAATACCATAGTGACGTCAGAGCAACTTATAGTAATGGCCTTCAGCTGAACGTAAACTGAGAATCATGTCGCAATCAATAGTTCATCATCCAAGAACAGCAGTAAGTTGTGCAATATCTCGAAGGTGCTGCACATAGCTCATCGGAGAATATGATCAGGACTATATTTATCATTTCTGGACAGCACACTCGAACAAAGTACTATATCTCACCTGCGAAGGGGGTTCAATGGCAACAGCTATGTATGACATGATTACATTCCAATTCATATTCAGTTGCAGAAATTTCCCTGAAACCTTAATCCGTGCCTCAGAACTTGAAAGTTGTCAGATAGGCAGTTAATAAGCCGAGACAACCCCGCTCGGGTAGGCCAACACGGTGGCAGTGGACAACTGCCAAGTCTCATAGTAGATTCAAATGAAGCGGCCGATGAAGGTGAGCCTACTGATGGACGACTTTACTGCTGCACTTACGAGCAAAGCAACATTGTATATGAGCTGCAGTGTGAAAGACCTTCATGAATGGATACAATACAAATGAGTGAAGTAGATATCTCGTGCAGCAGATATCGTACAGACGACAGCATTATAAGGGAATAGATGTCTTGGGCGCAACACCCTCGCGATATGCTAGTTCTCTTCAACATTGAGGCATTGCGACGCCAACTATCAAACTCGCTCGAAAGGGGCACAAATGCGCCTAAGCCTGGCCCAAAAATTTACAAACGAAGAGTATCTGAACCATTGACTATAACTAAAATAATTACTAAGAGATAGGGGGGACGTTCATTAGCCGTGAGAATAACTCAGCCTCCATTCTCTCTGCTGATTGTGGCCCACTAAGTATCTCCCCAACCATGTCAGATCCATCAGGAAAGTCGAACTCAAAAATTGGCTCTCCGTTGCCTTTAATATTCGCCAGAACAGCCTGACGAAACTGCCAGCGCAAAAACTCATCTACAACTCGTCTCCCATCCATCGGGTCCCTGCAAACAGGATCAAGCGACCTCCCATCAACCCCGTCCACGTCCACCCGGATGCATGTTATTTGTAATTATCGTCTGGATCGATAGCAAAATTAAAAGCGTCAAATTGTTTGTGTATGTGAGACCGCATGAGGAACCCATTCTGACACGAGTTTATCCCTGTATCTCCTTCCCCTGACCTAGCTGTGACATGTTGAGGATAATTCAGACTAGTAAAGCTCCTCATGAGAGAACGGAAAAATATGAGCAGCCTCGAAGCTTGTCCATTCATCTATGAAAGCAACAGGATTGATAACCCCTGTTATAACGCATTTTCCATCTCTTTTTCGGACTTCTTCCCGAAAACGACGAAGGCTTGTACTAACTGTACGCGAAGATGTCCGTGCAATGCATCACTCAACAGTCAATGATATCGTACCTAACGTTGTATTAGTCGATTTATCACAAGTATCAAGAGCAAAGTGAGATTGCCTCCAGGAGAATTGCATACTAGATCATACTGGCCCTTGGCCCAGTTTCAAGAGGATCATCAGTAGGGGTGAGTGGAAACTCGGATCCCCGAAGCCACACACTATATGAACAGCTCGCAGAGATGAGTATATCTAGCATACGAAGGAACTTTTTTCTAGTCACAGGCTAATTTAAAACCTCCCAGAGTTTCATTTGGTCGCGAACTATCGTAAAAGTGTACATTTCTCAGTAAAGACCTGTTTGCTGGCATCGTGAAGCTATTTATTTTCAAGACCACGTCAAAATGGACCGAATCGGCGAAATAGCACTAAGGATCAAAGGATCGCTGGCACTAAAATAAACTGGTCAGCAGCTATGAGGACTGCTGGGCATGAATTTCCTCAGAAGTTTGTTAACTGAAAAGCCTCTAGTTAGTGACCTCACTACTCCTACAAAAGAACTCTCAATTGCCCCTTGAGAATGCTTGAGTGACGATGTCGCCAAGGCGTTCTGTATTTAGTTATGCAGGATATATCCTTATTGCGATTACCAAAGTACGATGATGCTCACAATGTGCATAAAGGCTTCTCTGTACTTAAAATTCCTAGCTAAGAATTTTGCTGATGTCCTGTTGGGAGTTCAAACTACGCAACTGATTTGTACGTTGTGCGCTTAGCTTTAGTAGGATCTTAAGTATGGAAAGATGATTCTTGGTCCCATAAGCGGGATACCTGGCAGGGATAGACACCAAAGTTCTGCCCAAATGGTACGCGTTTATTGCATCCAAATTAACGCCACAAATAGGCGTAGCCTGAAAATCGGTGCTCATATCTGTCGGTAAAACTGGGCCACCATGTGGCCAATCCCTTTCGAACGAGGCCACGACACCCTCAGGTTGGTTTTGCTCCACAACCGTCCATCAATTAAGTCACGACACCCTCAATTTTAACAGAGTGAATGCATAATCGTAATGTCGTCACTTCGGACAAGTAGGCTGGCCGAAATAATCGTGCCACTAGCTGTGATCTAGATGACGTACCGACGTACTTCATCCCAGTATGGCACCTGATCACTCACCGCATTGTCCACCGCGCTGTCCATACATGCCTGGGTTCGGTAAGCGCGTGACAACTCTCCGTCCATACTGCTATAAGATGGCAATTCACACACGATTGGCGAAAGTCCATAGGATGAAACCCGATTTCGTGGTCAGAACGCTGGAGCCGCGCAATGACGTCTTCTGACTCTCTTCGATGGTTCGAGAATATTCAGCTTGAGGATGTTCCTTTGGTTGGGGGAAAGAACGCATCACTCGGTGAGATGTACCGCGCCTTGGCGACAAAGGGCATTCTCGTTCCCAACGGTTTCGTCCTCACTACGCATACTTATCACGACGCCCTCCAAGACGCTTGCGCATGGCCGGCATTGCATGCATTGCTGGATCACCTGGATACGACAGATATAACTCTGCTGGGAAAGCAGGCGGCCAAGGCACGCCAACTCGTTTATGCCGCGACCGGGACTGAAAAACTACTTCACCAGGTTGCCGACGCTTATCGCAGCCTCGAGGCACAATATGGCCAGGGCGTAGCCGTCGCAGTCCGAAGTTCGGCGACCGCGGAGGATCTTCCCACAGCCAGTTTCGCCGGTCAGCATGAATCTTATCTGAATATCAGTGGCGCCGAAAATATCTATGAGGCATGCCGCCATTGCTTTGCCTCGCTCTTCACCGACCGCGCAATCGTGTACCGTGTAAATAATGGCTTCGATCACTTCAAGGTCGGTTTGTCGGTCGGAGTCATGAAACTTGTTCGCTCCGATCGCGCGGCGAGCGGTGTAATATTTACACTTGATACTGAATCCGGCTTCCGCGACGTCGTTCTCATCACCGGTGCCTATGGGCTGGGAGAAAATATCGTTCAGGGTACCATTGATCCGGATGAATTCTACGTACATAAACCGACCTTTCGCCAGGGATACCGCACCGTATTGAGGCATGTACTCGGCAAGAAACAGCTAACAATGGGTATCGCACAAATCCATGATGGATCGACCACCCAGAACGATCCAACGTCACCGGACAAACAGAAGCACTTCTGTATCAGTGATGCCGAGGCTCTACTCCTTGCTGATCAAGCGCTCCTGACCGAGGATCATTATTCGCGACACGCGGGACACCCAATGCCGATGGATATCGAATGGGCCAAGGATGGTGATGACGGTCGTTTATATATAGTGCAAGCTCGGCCGGAGACTGTCGCTTCCCGCAAGACGTCGGCCATACTCGAAACTTACACACTACAGGGAAGCGGGCCCGTCCTCGTGCGCGGACAGGCCGTAGGTGAAAAGATCCAGGGTGGCGTTGCACATGTGATCTTCTCCAGTGATGAGCTTAGACTCTTTCGACCTGGAGAAGTTCTTGTAGCAACCTCGACCAATCCCGACTGGGAGGCGGTTATGAAGATGGCGGCCGCCGTCGTCACCGATCATGGAGGTCGCACCTGCCATGCTGCGATTATCGCGCGCGAACTGGGTGTGCCAGCAGTCATTGGAACTGAAAAAGCGACCCAGGTACTGCAATCCGGGCAGCGTGTTACCGTCTCCTGTGCTGAGGGCGAGATCGGGACCGTTTTTGAAGGCAAAATTCCCTTCGACGTTACTAGGGTCGACGCTGACAGCCTGCCACAAACACGTACGCCTGTCGTCGTCAATCTCGGCAATCCTGAACTGGCTTTCCGGACAGCTATGATGCCCTGCGCTGGTGTTGGCCTAGTCCGGATGGAATTTATCATCAGCGAGTATATCAACGTTCATCCCATGGCGCTGGCGCACCCCGAGCGTCTGACACCAGCCGATCAGCAACGTATATCTGAACTCACATCTGGAAGCTCATCGCCCAGTGAGTATTTTGTCCGAACCCTCTCGGAGGGGATCGGTACGATCGCTGCCGCCTTTTATCCCAAGCCGGTTATCGTTCGGTTATCAGACTTCAAGACCAACGAATATGCGGCTCTGATCGGTGGAGGCACGTTCGAGCCCCAGGAAGCAAACCCAATGATCGGTTTTCGTGGCGCATCCCGCTATGCCCACCCAGCCTATGCAGACGGGTTCGCTCTTGAATGTGCGGCCCTGGTTCGGGTACGTAAAGCGATGGGGCTGACCAATCTGCTCATCATGGTACCATTCTGCCGTCGGGTAGAAGAAGCTGAACGTACCCTCTCTGCGATGGGGCATAACGGCCTAGTTCGTGGCAAGGACGGTCTGGAAATTTATATGATGTGCGAAATCCCCAATAATGTCATCCAAATTGACGCGTTTGCTGCGGAATTCGATGGGTTTTCAATCGGATCAAATGATCTGACACAACTCACGCTGGGGGTAGATCGTGATTCCGACATTGTCTCGTTTGACTTCGACGAACGAGATAAAGGCATGCTTGAAATGCTGCGCCTAGCCGTCACCGGTGCCAAGCGCAACGGTCGCAAAATCGGGATTTGTGGCGAGGCGCCAGCGAATTATCCGGAAATAGCGCGCTACCTTGTCGCACTCGGTATCGATTCTATCAGCGTAAATCCGTCAAGCCTACTCCGCACAATAGAAGTTGTGCACCAGGCAGAGGAGGCAATTCCATGAGTGAATCTAGGTAGAAATTGCTGGGATGTATAGTATAAGCAAGCCATGGAAGTATTGTATCAATATATAATATGGACTTAAAAGAGGTTGCACGCTGTGCCTTGTTAAACCATCAACAATATGCTCTACGTGTAAATAATTATGCTCTGTATTTACAGTCACTATGGTTCACGTTAAGCAACGGGTAGTTATACTCAATGCTTAAGTGCGCAATACTTAAGTGCGCGCATCGCATTTTGTTGCTTATTTATAGGCCTAGCATCATGTAACTTCATCAGAAAGGTAGCGCGACGCGGTTCAGATTCAGGGTTCAAAGGGACTTTTCGGTGACAGGTGAATGGAATATTAGTCCAATCACTGAATCACACCATCATCTGGATATAACGCATTGTAAAAAGTGGCAGTCGGCCCTATGGAAACAAATCCAGAAACAAGTTATACACATTGAGATACCTAGTCACTTTTGAAGTTTGATATCAGCGGGATGGAGGCGTACTGGGCAGTAAAATTATCAATGAATGATTGTTGAAGTCAATCGAACAATTTTACCGCCGTATATCTTAATGCCTGACAGACGTCTCACAGTCAACAGACAAGTCAAGGACTTAGTAGTCTTCCTCCCCGTCCCCGTCGTGAACTTGACTATTACTGTCTCAATGATGGTAGTGACGAGGAAGCAGAGCCTCAAGACTTCCTAACGGGCGTCGATTGACCGCACAATCAATAATTGATGGCTCTATCGATAATGACGCAAGCAAAGACGTCGTCCCTGAAGAATCTGGAAAACCAGACGGGAGATGTCAAGCAACGTGAGAGTCAGTTGTGAGTTGCCAGGACATCAGCACGAACTTTGCAGACGAAAGCGCGATCTCGGAGCCGGATCCGATTGCAATGCCAACCTCCTCTATGAACGTACATGAATAACTCTAGGTGTTTTGCTAGCGCAGTTCATAACATCATGTTAGAAACTTTGATTTGTCCAGTATTGGGGACAGAAGAAAAGTTTTAGAAAATTTATCAAATGTACACTTCGGGATTTATAGACTCTGGGCCGGGCTATTACAAATACCGGAACAAAGCACGAATCCAAAACCGGAACAGCACATGGTGAAAATGAACTAAACTAGAAAATCGAAAAGAGGGACATTGTGCAATTCCTAAGAGCGTCACTGCCGACCCGGGCTCTCGCATTGCTCGCCGTCAGAGCTCGGCACTCAGTTCTATCCTTTACCGGTTTCGATGATGAGTTAGACTTCAAATTTAGGCTTCATGGCATACACTTGGAAGGAACCTTCAAAACAGAGCGTGCGCTGTTAGACCTCTAAAGTAAACTATTTAGTTTAGATATCAGCTCACCTGCCCATTCATTGAAGTCGAGTTTCAGCATAGACTGAGGTAGCCCCTGCAATTCTCCAGTTTGCGACCCACAACATGAACCGGAATTGCAGCATGAGCAGGAAGAGGTCTGTGATCGTGAAAGACTTGGTTTATCGCTCTTTTCCACCTGCCACATTTCCTTGTAAAGATTGAGATCTCTGCTCGTGTTCAGAATCAATACACCTGAAGATTGTAGTCAGCTTGGGTCCTCAATGATGAAGCAAAGGTGAGTGTGAGCTTGCCTTCAAATCCAGCATCTTTGAGGAACCGCTCATAATCATGAATTTGACTAGCTCCTGCAATACATCCAACATATAATGAGAGGTCCCCTCTGACTTCACTTGGGAGGTCCTTCTTTGCGAGTATATCACTGATTGCAATCCTTCCTCCTGGTTTTAAAAGTCGGAGCATTTCGCGAAAAACCAGAGGCTTGTCGACTTCGGGTACCAGATTGACTACACAATTACTGATAATGCAGTCTGCTGCACAGGAATCCAAGGGAATCGAGGTAATTGAAGCCTCAATGAAAGTTGCATTGGAGACCCCAGCCTTCTCCGCGTTTCGGCGAGCAAGGTCCAACATATTCTGCAGGGTGTGAGCCAAAGATGTGTCACATTGCTTCGGACATTAACTGGAAACTGCACAGTATACCTTTGTCATGTCAACGCCCACAGCTTTTCCATCAGGTCCGACCTTTTCTGCGGCAAGCAAGACGTCAATTCCACCACCGCTGCCTAAGTCGACGACAGTTTCGCCCTGCGAGAGTCAAAATCCATTCAATGTGAGGCATTTATAATAAAACATACCTTCTTTAGGTTCGCAGTCGCCAAAGGATTTCCACAGCTGACTCCTAGATTCGCATTCCCGGGAATGGAGCGAAGGTCTTGTAACTTGTATCCAAAAGCTGTTGCGACTTTTTCTTTATAGAGATTTGTGAGAACAGTGTGGTTAGCGACCTCTGCATAGCGTTCTTGAACGTGACCGTAGATGTCTGCCGCATCCATGACGACGATGTGCTGTCTTATTTGGATCTCTTTATTCTTGACCAAGAGGCTGCATCAATCGAATAGACCTCATTTCATCTGAGGTTACAGTGTTATATAATGCTCGAGGAAGACCTCGCATGCTATGTAGGCTTCCAGAACAGAAGCTCCATCTCCCTTTGCATCATTCCTGGCGAAGATGTCATGAAAGATGTCACTGATATGTCACTGATATGTCACTGATATGTCACTGATATGTCACTGAGTTAATTTGACGAAGCCTTCGCCGCAGCTGATCCGAGCCGCGCGCGCGACTGTTGCTCACGAGAGCCTTCATTGGCTAAGGCTAACGTGGCATGTATTGACAGCGCGCTGACGTTGGTTACTAGCCGCGGCAGTCGCGCGCACTCTAATCTTTGGGTTCACGTGGTGTGGCACAGTAGGCGAGGAAGAATGTCACTGGAGACAGGAAATGTCACCACACTTGAGATCTGTCGTCGTTTTCATTGCGCAGTTGTCGTCCCACAGCACTGATTGAGACATATGATCAACTCGGCAACGCACGATAGCAGAAGAGAAGCAACATTCGGACATTCTGCTTGCCGTTTCACTCTGATCGCAAGCCACGTCATCCAACAACAGTTCTAGATGGGGAATTGGTTTAGGGAAGCACAGCCAGGCCCAGTGGCACAACACCATACATTCGCAGGTTTCGTGCATGTACAATTTTATCTCATCCCCTATCACTATTGGAATATTTCTAATCAAGATCTCTTCGTCCATGGAGGCGTGCACAGAGCCTTGAGCCTAGAAACCGCGGGATTAAAATGGAAACCGGATAGGCGATGATTGCGGGACAGATTATCAAAGTTGTCATAGCCTGCCTGCATCTTGCTCTTAGTAAAGTAATCTAAGGAATCTCTTTTACTAATGGACGGTCTCTACGAAGCTGGACCTGAATGACGTCTAGGGCATGGGTGGATCACCACGTCCTCATAAGATCCAGCATAGTGCGTAGGAAGTAATAGTGGGATGAGAGACTATCTACATGATTGGCACCAATGGTACTGTCAGATCTGCCACTGCCGATGTCGCTGCGGCATCCTTGTGGCCCAGCCGCATCGGCGTCATCTGCACCTGCCACTGACGTCACCGCGGCCCCCGAAAACTGAGACACGGCCACACTCAGCTTCTCGCGCAATTGTTCTCGGCCACACTTGCAACAGGACTGGACCTTCTGAGGAAATACGAAGGAATGGATTGGTAATGGAAGTGCAAAGGTATTGATTAGTAATGGAAGTGCAAAAGTATTGATTAGTAATGGAAGTGCAAAGAAGGTATTGATTGATTGAGCCCAAAATGATCCCATGTACATACTTATTGATGCATTAATTGTTGTACATAGGGGAGTCGAATCGAACTACCAGAATGTAAATACCAGCGCCATCTAAACTGATCGGCGGTCTACCACGGTATACAGACTCCGGCCCACAGAAGCTTGCACTTGAAGATACGGCATGCACCCGTGATGCGTACGAGCTAGACTGGCTTCATCTCGTGCAGGCAGCAGTTCCGGCTATTGTGTCCTCTGCTGGAGGCGATGGGACGGAAGATCATGTCAAATTTTTCGTTGACATTATTAAGCAAATTGCTAAAGAGTACGGTTATTCGTTGAGGTTTGTCACGATATATTCAGATATCAACAGGGACGAAGTAAACGGGTGTGCACTTACCGTTTCCCAAATATTTGCTGACTTCTGAATTTCAATATGTAGGTGCTAAAATCTTTGCGTGCTGGTGGCATATCCGGATGCGGAAAGGGAGTCCCAAATCTGACAGAAGAGACTCTTGATTCGACGACCAGCGTCGTTGCTCAGATGTCGCATGAGCCATTCCTCCAAGCCATAAGGGAAAACCCAGACTTTGACATTATTGTTGGAGGTCGCTCATAAGACCCGGCGCCGTATGCGGCTTACTATACCTATTATTTTGGACTCGCAGGTCTTGGCCTCGCATATCACCTAGGCAAGATCATGGAGTGTGGGGCGTTATGCTCTGAACCCAAATCATCATCCGCTTTGGCTATTGCGAGAAAAGACAGTTTTGATATCATGCCGGTGGCCAAGGATTCTAAATGCAATGGTTCCTACCTACAGGCTAGTGCTTTTTAAATTGACCTTGATCTAGTTCGAAGTGTCATTGCTCATACTCTTTATGAGAAGTTACGCCCAGATATTCTCCTGGGCCCAGGTGGTGCTCTTGATTTGCGCGATTCTGAGTATGAGGCTCTCGAAGATGGTCGCACTATAGGCATTACAAAATCGAAGTTCGTACCAAATCTTAGTCAAGATAATCGTTCTGCGTATACACTAAAGTTGGAGGGCGCAAGGTCAATAGCTTATAGGTCTATCTTCGTTGGCGGGATACGTGATTCAATTTTGATCTCAGTGTTGGATCAGTTTCTAGAGAATGTTAAAGACCTTCTATGGAAATAAAGATGACATATCAGATTTATTTTCATCAATATGGGCGGAATGGCGTCATGGGACCCTATGAGGCAACAGAGATAGAGATCGGCATTGCATGTGAGGTCATGGCATCCACCATGGAACGAGCTAAGCATTTGCAGTACGGCCAGGATCGCATGCCTTCATGGGCCTTATGCTGGGCAGATTGCAACAGCAGGAAATCTTTGCCATGCCATTCAATCCGCTTGTCATACCCCTCGGCCGGGTGACTGAGTTTTGTGTGTATCATTTAATGACGCTGGAAGGCGGTGTCAAACAAGAATTGGCATTATGTCCTATCGACGTATTACAGGTAAGCTGCTGACGAGCCATTAATATATAAGGATACTAAATTCTCATATGATCTACAACAGATCGAATCCGACATGTCTGCACCAAAAAAATTTGTAAGACCAATAGAAAAGGTTGCTGCGCATTACTGGCAAGTAAATTACTTGGAAAGATGGGGCGCATGGGATGTCATTCGAAATCTGGGCCCGTTTTTCTTAAAGATGTTGCTAAAGTGATCCGTTCCAAGAATGCCGGTCCGTTTGAGATAACCCTTGATGTCATGTTCCCTGATGAAGAGACATACTATGCAGTCAAGGCATGACAGCGTATTCCCGCGACTGACCGGGCTTTTGGCCGAAACCTGTATGCACGGTTCATGACACAGAACTGCCTCTGACATGAACGCTTCTTTAAGTTGCTGAAATGCCTATCCATTTCTGGTGTCCATAGGTACGCTGCCTTCTTTTTCAACAATGGTTGGAAGGGTCCACCTAACGCCGCATAGTGACTGATAAAGTTCCGATAGAAATTTGCAAAGCCAAGAAATCGTTGGAGGCCTTTAACAATTGTAGGTACCGGCCACCTCTTAATCGCGTCAATCTTGTCATCGTTCATCCTGATGTCGTCCGTGGAAATAGTATACCCGAAGAACTCGGTTGAGGTGACGTGAAACTCACTCTTTTCTCCTTTAGCGTCTGGAGGATCCCTCTAACGTGTTGCTGGTGTTTGGTCAAAGTCTCGGAAAACACGAAGATGTCGTCTAGATACACAATCGCGCATATGTCTATGAACTCTCGCAGCACGTCGTTCATCAAATACTGGAATGTGGCGGGCGCGTTCATTAGCCCAAAGGGCATTACTAGATATTCGAAACATCCGAGCCGCGTTTTGAACGCTGTCTTCCACTCATGACCTTCGCAAATTCGCACCAAGTTATACGCGCCTCGAAGATCGAGTCGACTGAATATCTTTGCTCCGCGGACCCGATCCAATAGCTCACTGATGAGTGGCATCGGGTATCCGTTTTTGATTGTGATCTTGTTTAGACCCCGGTAGTCGATGACAGGACGCAAAGTCTTGTCCTTCTCGGGGACGAAAAACAATGACGCGCCTGCCAGGGATGTGGATGGCCCGATGATTGCGTCGGTACTGTCTGAACTGGCACTGTGACCACCTGTGGTCGGGACGGCCATTCCAACTTGTCATTAA
>PPJX02000242.1:0-13912 GCA_003705915.2 Lipomyces lipofer | reverse complement strand
GAATTATAGTATGGTAAGACCCCGCGATTAGACGCAGTACGCCATTAGACGCAGTACGCCATGACTTACGTTATCGAGAAATCCAGCGTGCAAGAGTATTCTCCTCCGCGTTTGAGAGATTCTGTTGAGTTTCAGCAAAATGAACAGCAGCAGCATTAATACTGCTACACTCGTTATTTTGCAGGGCTACTAGAGCCATTTACATCTGTTCTTCACGATCCATGGCTTTTTTGCTCCTTCGATATCCCATTGCTGGAAAAAGGACGCGTTGTAGTTGGAAGACTGATGGGAGCTGGCTCAAAGCCCCATACCTACCTTATCAATGCGAGGATCTCAAGGCTTGAACGCGCCTGTACGCGTGCTAATAACCAATTGGGGTAAGGGCTATATATGATTGTGTAGAGCGAGCGTGTTGCCGTCACACGTTTCGCGCGTGCCTGGCTTCAGTTGTAATTAATCCGGTAGCAATTACGCTCGCTGTTGTCTCCGTGTCACTTACTATTCTTTACTCTAAACAGGATTTTACAGGCTCTGACTCAGAGCTGCACAGGAACCAATAAACCCATGATCCTATTTAGTATCCCATTGGTAGACGAAATTGCTCGTGATAATGAATGATCGAGATGCAATGAAAAGTATAGGGGCAGCGAGTATGTTGATCTCGAATGCCAATTGTGAAATTCAACAGAAAAACCACAGACAGGGACTAAGAGTGTTGCTTACAAGTCAGAGATGACAGAACTGAGAGATGTTTTTAATCTAAATTCCTGTTTGGCGCGGGTAGCATGTTGAAGTGCATGCCATGTTCTTGAATAGAAAGATAAGTAAATGTTGCGCAAATACAGCGGCATTGCCTTTCTAGTATGAAAGTCGAGACCAACACACTATTCTCCTAATGATTCATAATTCAATAAGTGAAATTGAAGGTCTCGTTGACAGTACAATTGTTAGGTACTACTTAATGAAAACGTCATACTGAGTGGGGGCCACAGAAATTCCCGCTAGGTGCAACTCTCATTTCACTCGAATCGTTCGTTCCATTATGCGCCAAGGGACCGTGGTCCCGCTAAAGTTAAGAAGCAGATAAGGATCGTCCTATGAATTGTCGCTATCCCCTAGCGTCCCATATTAACGAGCCCAGTTGAGGGATAGGGATAATCCATATTCCCTATCCCTGTTATTCTCCGTTCTGGCGATACAAACGCTAGCCCAACAGCAGTTGGCAGCAAATTTTTTTGAACAAACCTGCTATTGGCGGCGCATGCTACAGCAACAAGGCTGGCCAAATTTTGCATATTTCGCTCCTAATTTAACTTGGAATCGAAAATAAAAATAGTGCATACCAGACGCTTTATCGTGCAGTTCTAGAAAGACGTGACGAGAAATACTCAGCACTAACTGAACGGTTTAATATTTGAAGTCTGGACCGTGGCGACGCTGAACTAGCTAGATAGCTGGCTCCAATGATGTGAGCGGCTTATAGAAACTCAGCTGTGACGCAACAGATAGACCAGATTATTTACTACAATCACCCAATAAGACTGATAATAGTTCTGGGTAGATTGAAATTAATGAGTGCCATTTAGTTATTATGATGCACTATATTCAATTGAGACTTGAAGGGTACGCGAGTATTTTAAGAGCGCTTCGTGTTGCCACGATCTCAACATTGAATCCTTATCGGGTGCGTACCCTGGCGCCCTTATCGGGTGCTGCAAAACCTCCCATCCAAGGCACAAGAAATGCACTAAGGCGCCAAACTTTAAACGTCTTAGCCGCGACTCAATCTAAATTGTCTGCAGACTCTTTTGATTCGCAGCTTTGAGTCAGTACCTGACTTTGAGCGCCCACAGGACCGGCGAGTCACCTTGACGGCTGCGACTGCCGCAAAGGGCGTCTCATCGGTGGCTATCTTATTCCGAATGTCAGTGCGAGTCAATTAATCCAACACGCCTGCAGTATACTGAAACGGCCTAACACCCTGGCACTGATTTAGCAATTATCTCCAATGACGCTTAGCACATCGTTGATGCACAGGTCATGTCTGTGCAATTATACTTGCGAGCGCACTGACGATAGCAAAGAAAGCATGGACGCTGGTCTTTGCATGGTATGTACACTCCTCAACGATAAGAGAGAACCGAGCAGAACGGTCGGGGCGGCAAATCTCGAGCTAGGGCCGAATCGACGCGCAATCGCAACCATCTTGGGCGAGGCGCGCCACTTGCCAGCAAACTTAATTGAATGCGGCGTTCTCGATCGACTCGAGACCACATGTTGCAGAGTACACCGTTTTAGGATATGAGTTCCGTCAAAGGCGCAGCTCGATACACTCCCCATAATGCAAGCTAGTTGAATGAGTACGGTGGGTGAGTCGCGCGATTTGAGCTGCGAAGGTGATGTGTATGTGCGGCTGTTGTGCGACTCTGCGTGTGCCAGCCAAAATAAGTGCACGGACACACGCGCGATAGGGGCGATAAAAGGGGTACAAGATAAAGGGCAATAATCACTGAGCACAGAGCAAGCGCACGATGGTTATCAATGAGGGTAGTGCAGGTACAGTTAAACTACTTCAATTTAAGTTCTGCATGTATCTATCAGCTATGTTTCAAATCGATACGCCCTATCTCCGCTTCCACCGCGTGAAGGTTTCTCGTATCAGTTTTTATTGGTCAACGATCGTGTGCCCAATGCCCAATGGAAATGTGCTCTTCACATGGGTGGCGGCGGTATGCTATGCAAGGCTGATTAAGATAACGCAGGCTCTGCTGCTGATAGCGACTCAATATGAGAGGCTTGGCTTTTATAAAGGTACTGTAGTTGCCCAGATCTTCCAAGACATTTCATTTCTCGCGCCTGCTGTTTTTTAACTATTATCCATCTGTCGCATTCGTACATACTCGTTCGACATGAAGGTCCTCGACAAATTCGCCGAGATCATTGACTGGTACCCAGTGTCTATGAGCCAGGAGGAGCGCAAGCTTGTGAACAAGATTGACTGGCTTGTTCTTTCCTTCTCGTGTATCGCGTTTTTCACCAAGAATTTGGACGTATCTGCCCTCAACAATGCGTACTACTCGGGAATGGATGTGGACCTTAACCTCTATGGCAACAGATTGAACTATGCGACATCGATGTGTACGTCTGCCTTATTTGTCGACAGTGGCGTCAAATTTATACTGACTCGATGCAGACTTTGTCGGCTACTGTCTCTTTCAGATTCCCTCAAACATCGTGCTGACCCGTCTCCCCGCCCAGTACTACCTCCCTGCTGCAGAAGTAGCATGGGGCCTATTTACTCTCGGTACAGCATTTGTCAAAAACTACCAGCAACTCATGGTTATGCGTTTCTTCGTGGGGCTCACCGCCACTGCCTGTTGGGTCGGCAATGCGCATATTGTCAATTCGTGGTACACACGACAGGAACTGGGAAAGCGCAATGCTATCTATGGATGTGTGTCCCCGCTGGGTTCCATGTTTGCGGGATACCTCCAGGCTGCCGCATACAATAACCTCGATCAGGTGAAGGGATTGGCTGGATGGCGGTGGCTCTTCATTATCTGCACTATTATTACTATTCCGTGTGCGCTAATCGGGGTACTCTTTTGCCCTAATGTGCCTGATCGCACTACCTCCCGCTTCTTCAATGCTAGAGAGAGGGAACTTGCCGTTGATCGGCTGTTGAAGGACGGCTTCGCAAAGACGCAGGGCATTGGTCGCTCGCTTATCAAGCGCATTTTCGGTGACTGGCGTATCTATGTGTTTTTTGTCGTCGGCAACTTGTACTGGATGACACCATACCCTTCTAGTACTCCTTATGGTCTCTGGCTGGACCGTAGTCCTAAGTACAAGAACAACAAGGCCATGGTGAATAATCTCTCCACTATCACTTACGCCGCGACGATCGTATCTACCATGCTCTGTGGGTTTTACTCCGACTGGCGGAAAAATAGGTGGGAGACTATGCTCTATGGCGGCATTCTCATCCTTGTTTGCAACGTCATGCTCTTAGTCTGGAATATCCCTGATGGGGCCAAGTTCTTCGCCTTCATTGGCCTGGGAGTCGCGAACGGGCCTACAAATCTCATCGTGCCATGGCTTGCCGAATTCTTTTCGCACGATCTTGAGGCACGCTCCGCGGCTATTGCTATTGTCAACGTAGGCTGGGTCGTCATCAATCTTGTTGTGCCGCTTGTCGCTTGGCCGACCAAATCTGCCCCTACGTTCAAGGGTGGATATATCTGGTCGGTGATAATGTCTGTTATTGAGATTATTGTGTTACCACTGCCGATGATGCTGGAGAAGAGGGAGTTGAAGCGTGGAATCAATTATAGGCAGCAGGTATTGGAAGAGGCAGGGTTTGTTGCGGCTGGGGAGGCAGAGAAGACAGAAGGTGTGGATATGGATATCGAGTCCATGGAAAATGAGTCGGCGGTTACTGAAAAGGGGAAGACTGGGCCAGATGTCACGGTCGCTAGTGTTTAATTCGTTATTGTACTTGTGCTTTAGAGAGCTGATTGCCATTGCGTCTGCAAGAGGAATCGAAAAGAAAGATTGAATGAGAATATAGTAGTTAGTACGTTATATATTAGGAAGGAATAATACGTTAAAAAATCACAATCCTTAACTCTCAATTAAAGATTTACGGGTTACTGTAATAGTGCTAGCTCGTCGATGTAATGTACAATGCGGACGGCGCAAACAGAGTTTCAAGAAATTCCGGGAGACTCATTGGCCGCCTTATCGAGATAGCTCCGACTCTAATCAATTTGGTTTTCTTGGCCATTTTCAATACTATATTCGACACAATTTGCGACAACATGGCAAGGCTAATTGGAGCACAGTCCCTGTCCAGGCACACGCTTGTTAATGTACATTTTCGATCCTGAGCTTGATGCGATATCGCTATCGCATAATACGTAGCCTAACCGACGCACATCACGTGCCATCATGATAATTCAGTCTTCCAATTTCGACTGTGAGAGTGCTGGACTCATTGGACTGACTCTCACTGGACGGAGTAGTGGCATGACTATAGGGACCACAGATAACATTGCGCGAAAAGAATTTGTATGGAGCCGATTAGCCGGGTGGACCCGCGATACGGCAGCGAAATGCCGAGCCATTACCGGAACGCGCGCCGCACCATCTAGTTTGGAGCGTTTACTTCTTTGTTATGATTATGCTTACTTGACTTTGCATTGCCTCGAAATCAAAGAATTCTCACACATAGCTCCGATCTCCTTCTTTGGTCCACTTTTTGCACCATATTATCGACACGCTACCATATCCAAGTACTCTGACTTCACCAAATTTGATCTAATCCAACTGTACTGGGAGCCTGGAACGGCTTCGTCTTTGTACCACGCATGGTGTCTGGAGCGCCTCTCTTAAATTTAGTTTGCGAACTAATAAATAGAAATAATAATGCTGTAGTAGATATACGACTGTGATACGATTGTCAGAAGTCTAAAGAGACGTGACGAATATGTACTAAAATCCGTAGACTGTATTCGACACTGCGGCCACGACATCAGTTTCGATACAAGGTCTCACGGCGTCCGAAGCAGCCTGACTTCCCTAAGAAGGCCGATGATAAGTTTTGCGATGATTGGCTGTGCTGTACTTTAATCAACCGGTATAATAGGGTACGTGCGCTAATATGGTACGTGCGTCTCCATTGTCGAGCACGTACCCCACCCCACTAGGAAGCGGGAACCGCACGTCAAGCTTTAAACGGCTTAGTTGCAAGTTGAGCATCCTTGACTCAGTTGTAGTTAGCTAATCATGCCGAGGATAGGGATAGAATTACGCTCCAATGTTTTATGCTTTTACTCTGAATTTGATATCCGGCATACCGCCTTGGCGGATGATGCACAGACAGTGTGTACATCGCAGATAGCTAGGTGAGCACTGTAGTTCCAGCAACTGCACATAGCTAGTCTCGTTTAATTTTTAAGTTCTATCATCTGCATCCAATATACTGATAAGGTGTATCTCTACTTTCGTTGTCTGAAGGATTTTCCGTACCTATGTCGATGGGCATTCAAGGCGGATAACGGAGGCGATACGAATGCAGGCTCAGACTCTGCAGACTGCGAATCAAGATAAGAGCCATGGCACCCTGGACTTGTATAAATAGTGCAACAATTTCTTGTGCTCTTGGCTCTTGGGTTGTCCTGGCATATTCACTTATTGTATAATCAGTTTCTT
Organism: Lipomyces lipofer; assembly: GCA_003705915.2. Lineage (NCBI taxonomy): Eukaryota > Fungi > Ascomycota > Lipomycetes > Lipomycetales > Lipomycetaceae > Lipomyces > Lipomyces lipofer. The sequence continues at coordinate 7,699 of PPJX02000242.1, read as the reverse complement.
CATACACTCGCCATGGGAGCGCTCGATAGATTCGCGGAAATCATTGACTGGTACCCGGTGGGTATGAGCAAGGAGGAGCGCAGGCTCGTGAACAAGATTGACTGGCTTGTGCTTTCCTTCTCGTGTATCGCGTTTTTCACCAAGAATTTGGACGTATCTGCCCTCAACAATGCCTATTACTCCGGAATGGATGTGGACCTCAATCTCGACGGCAACAAGCTTAATTACGCGACTTCGATGTGTACGTGGTGCATCTGTGTGCTTTGGGGTGTTCATGACTGACTCAGACGCAGACTTCGTCGGTTACTGTCTCTTCCAGATTCCATCCAACATCGTGCTGACTCGTCTCCCTGCCGAGTATTACCTCCCCGCTGCTGAAGTCGGATGGGGTCTGTTCACGCTCGGTACCGCTTTCATCAAATCGTACAAACAGCTAATGATTATGCGTTTCTTCGTTGGCCTCACCGCAACAGCCTGCTGGGTCGGCAACGCGCACATCGTTAACTCGTGGTACACACGCCAAGAACTAGGGAAGCGGAATGCTATTTACGGATGCGTGTATCCGCTGGGTGCCATGTTCGCGGGATATCTGCAGGCTGCCGCGTACGAGAATTTGAATAATACTCATGGGATGGCTGGGTGGCGATGGTTATTTGTCATTTGCGCCATCATCACGATCCCCTGCGCTCTCATTGGTGTGTTTTTCTGTCCTAACGTTCCGGACCGCACAAACTCCCGATTCCTCAACGAGCGCGAGAGGCAACTTGCCGTTGAGCGGCTGCTGAAGGATGGCTTCGCGAAGACGCAGGGCATTGGTCGTTCACTTATCAAGCGCATTTTCGGTAACTGGCGTATCTATGTGTTTTTCGTCGTCGGCAACTTGTTCTGGATGACGCCGTACCCATCTGGACTGCCCTACGGTCTTTGGCTAAAATTGAGTCCGAAGTACGCGAACGACCCTGCCATGGTGAATAATCTTTCCACAATCACCTATGCCGCGACGATCGTCTCCACCATGCTCTGTGGGTTTTACTCCGACTGGCGCAAAAATAGGTGGGAGACTATGCTCTATGGTGGCATTCTTATCCTTGTTTGCAACGTCATGCTGTTAGTCTGGAATATCCCTGATGGGGCCAAGTTCTTCGCCTTCATTGGCCTGGGCATCGCGAGTGGACCCACAAACCTTATAGTCCCCTGGCTCGCTGAATACATGTCACATGATCTCGAGGCCCGCTCGGCATCTATCGCGATCGTCAATGTAGGCTGGGTTGTCATTAATCTTGTGGTGCCGCTAGTCGCTTGGCCGACCACGTCTGCCCCTACGTACAAGGGTGGATATATCTGGTCGGTGATAATGTCTGTTATTGAGATTATTTTGTTGCCATTGCCGATGATCCTGGAGAAGAGGGAGTTGAAGCGCGGAATCAATTATAGGCAGCAGATATTGGAAGATGCAGGGTTAGCGGCGGCTGGGGAGGCAGAAAAGACAGAAGGTGTGGATATAGATACGGATTCCTTGGATGATACTCCTGCGGGAAAGGAAGGAAAGGCGGAGAAGACTGGGGCGGATGTGGTGGTTAGTAGTGTATAAGTTGTAGGATTATGAGTGTATTCGAAATGCGCTTGCAATGATAATATAGACAGTTCGCTCATCATTTGTCAAGTCCCTCTAGAACATTTGAAACGCATATGTGAATTTGCAGCATGAGGGCACGTGTGATCTTAATTCACTTATAACTAACTATAATCACATGCGACGTCGTTTCACGGTGAGAGAGAGTACAAGTGCTATTGTTGCCGTGTGAGTTTTTATGTAACTACTACCTTGTTATAATTGTGTACGCGTGAAGAAGACGGTAGAAAAAATGTTGAATAATGAATCAGTAGAATAAGAATATTCACATCTTGGCTTTTAGATCAAGCTCGAATATCAATCGGCATTAGGACGTACGTAGCCTTATGGAAATCGACTGCTTTACCAAAATTCAGCGCAGTCTATTTCTTGTGCTGTCCAGGCACAATTCCTCTCCTCCCGCAATAAATTGGCGTCACGGATGAGGAACGGTTCAATCTATGTGAGAAGTCAGTGGACGGAGTGCAAATTTAGCCGCCCAATGCCTTTTGTCTCTACATAGTGTTGGCTCTCCTTGGAACTCCTTGGCTGTGCTGAAGTAGGTTGGGGTCTACTCACACTCGGTACAGCGCGTCCATCACGAGCTATAAACAACTTCTTGTCATACGCTTCTTTGTTGGCCTCACCGTACCGCCTGCTGGGTCGGCAACGCGCATATCGTTAACTAACTAGGGAAGCGGAATGCTATTTACGCCTGCGTGTATCCGCTGGGCGCCATGTTCACGGGATATCTGCAGGCTGCCGCGTACGAGAATTTGAATAATGTTCATGGGATGTCTGGGTGGCGATGGCTTTTCATCATATGCGCCATCGTCGCTCATTGGAGCAGTCTTCTGTCCCAATGTGCCTGATCGCACGCTTTTAAAGCGCATTTTCCGGGCAACTGGGCCGACTAATCTCGTGGTGCCGTGGCTGGCAGAGACGTTCTCCCATGATCTGGAAGCCCGGTCGGCCTCCATCGCCATTGTCAATGTTGGGTGGGTCGTAATCAATTTTGTGGTGCCTCTCGTGGCCTGGCCGACTGCGTCGGCTCCGGAATACAAGGGCACTATCTACCGTACACGGGGCCCCTGTACGAAGAAATTATTGGCTAGTATGGGTATCTGGCTGTCATTCCATGATAAATCTGGCAATCTTATCTCATACAGACGCGCGATTTTTAAAGAGAGCATCATCTGTGGCTGCGATGACAGTGATGGCACATGTAACAGTAGTTAATTAATAGTGACCGTGATGCACGTGGATCAATCGTGAAAGCAATTGGCCGCGAAGCACAGGTAAACATCCCGAATCGGCCACTATGGTTATATCGTGCCGGAATTCCCTGAGAATAGTGCTTATTGTCGGCGCCAAACGCCCATCTGAGGTAAAGAATCGCCCGAACAGAGGTTCGCAGAGGCATACTAATTGAGACCTTTTGGGAGCAGCCAACCACGTGGGTTAGGGTTAAGGATATATTTGGTCGGTGGCGACGCCCGTGCTGCAGTTGGTGCTTCTGCCATTGTCGATTTGGTTGGAACTGCGGGATCTGAAGAGAGGAATCAATTTCAAGAAGCAATGGCAAGACGAAGCCACTGCTGGTGAAGTGGAGAAGACGGAGGGTGTAGATGTTGATTCGGTGGAGGGATCAGTGGATGTGAGGGAGAAGAAGGAAACGGATGTGGATGTTAGGGCCGTGTAGAGATGTCGGATCAATTTGGTTTTCTGCTCAAGTTGTGGGAGGGTTATATGTGAACTAGAGCACACATTCAATGAAGGTTTTAGATTTTACTCAATAGTACGGCTCCTCAATTCTTTTAGGATGCAAGCATCTAGAACGTACAATCACTACTTATGTTACGCATACACCAATCCCCTCATCTCTCTCACCTTATCCATCAACCTCCAGAGTGGAATGTCAATGGTTTCTTGTGGAAACGTCAGTCTGCATGCCTCCCGAGTCATTGAAAGCAGATCGATGTTTCCGTCCAGGCAATCCGAGTGATGTCCTACCACTGTTCAACTGGTGTCCTCACTATGACGAAGTGGACCACCAGCAGTCTTTCTCAGTCCTCACACCAGCATTCCAGCTCCAGATTCCATCCCATTGCCGTCCATTCATCGCTGTCGATGGAACGCATCTGACTTCAAATATCAAGGTATATTGTTGATTGCTGCTGCAATCGACGCAGAAAGTAAAATTTCCTCTCGGTTTTGGTGTCGTGAGGGCGGAAAATCGCGACAACTGGAATTGGTTTTGGTTTTGGAATAAATCTTTAAACATTATGTGCATTGTAGTTGGGCGCTTCGTACTGTTGCTGTTGGGAGAAACAGGATCAATCGAGGTCCGGGGTATGGCGATGACAATGGCAAACTTTATCTCGAATTTATGCTGTGAATGTTTCCTGCTTAAAACTGCTCTGTAGAATCTTGCAGGCGACGTATATCCTTCTGCAGTATAGCACGGTAAAACTGAATATTTTTCTTTCCTAAATGCTGGCACACCCTCATCTGGACTGACGCCAACGGGTGACCACTGTACTTCCGATCGCTCGTCCTTTCATTAGCCGCAGATTCATACACAAACATAGCCAGAAAAAACTACATCGCCCGATTGTAATTAACTCAGAGCGAGAATTGCATCGTTTATCTTCGGCAGCCTTCCTAGAGATCTCCTGATGGAGATTCCTACGATTCCCCCAACTTAAAGTTAGGTTTAATCCTCTTGACAGTCGCGATGCTGCATCCTAATTCCTTAGCAATCTGGTCCGGGCGGGAACCGTTTGCAACCATGAGATAAACGGTTTGGCGGAAGGCGTGGCTAAATCATGCAGAGACATTTGCGTATAGTAGAATCTATCGATATCTCTAATGATGCAAAAGAACACAGACGTTGGAAATTCGCGGCGTGAAAGGCTTAGAAGGTATGTGGCGGTCAGGTTTGAGGCCATGGTGATTTTTTTCTTTGCATTAGGAGGGATCAAAACTTTCGCAAAGCACTGTAGTTACGCCGTCCTCCGCAGCTCCTTTCAATTTTCCCGGAGAGCTGTCCATCAAGCTCGCATTTTTCTGGTCCCTGCTCTCTGCCCCGGCACCCCCCCTCCAAAAAAAACCCCACCAACAAATAAAATACATTCTACCTGCCGGAAGACTTTCGTTGCGGAGAACGTCTGCCGTAGTCACGACGGGTATCGAGTGTACTTGTCATACAGAAGGACCAAAAGCAAGGTGGATGCTGACGGTCGTAATCTTTCTTACTTCACTGGCAATTGGCGGTGAAGTGGGAACGACCACGGGCCCACGGCAATCATGCAATCAATGTCAAAAGAGATAGTTTATTACGGAATTCTATGTAGCAAATGACGTTCGACGACGACTGTAGCAAGTAACGGCTCGCGCCCAATGAAGACAGGGGAGACCGTTGCGAGCAAGAATTCGAGAAGTTTTGCGTTGTTCGTAGAGGAAGAAGGCGCGGATGCGGCGATTAATGCACGACGTTGCGAATCGGATAAGCGAGTGTAAAAGTTAACGGGCGATGATAAATACTTTGGGTTACATAGGGGAACCCCTGGCATACAGTGTAATGACCACGCTAAGTAGAAGCTGAACATTGTTAAGAACGAAAGCCTACGCCGAGGATGATTCTTCATTGTTGTAGCGATCGCAGGTTTCCTATGTCATCCATGAAGTCCCCAACCGAAACGAAGGATTGTAAATTATCGAAAGAGACCAAGAGCAGTCTGGGATGGCTGTCGTGTCGCGACTCAATCTAAGTCTTGCTGACCATAGCCATTTTGATACCTACGGACAGGGAATCGGAAACATGAGAATGACTCGTCAAGACGATCGGCGTTAGGCGGCTGAAATGCAGCGCGCTTCGAGACGCGATTGTGCGATATTCTCCAGACTTCTTGGAAACTAGGAAACACCGATTACCATATGGGCAGATTATTGGTTCCAGCTGCCCATGATGTCCTACGCAGCTTCAGACTCGACTAGGATTAGCGGAATAGATCCTAGCGCCACGGCGAGAGACATAAGTGAGTCGCCATTGATAAACGCAAACATTGAGAATTCAGAGCAATCGATGCCTTTCCTTGGGCGTCGATATCTAACGGTCACCAGGGTAGTCACACTAGATTGATGGCTTGCTGCTCGGTAGTAATTCTCTTTGTGGGGCGATGAATCGGGTGAAGCAAAGCCGGTGCATGGCAGAACCAATAGGAATGGGGCCATCGAGAATAAGGATATCGAGAGGGGAATAATCTTCCGAGCCTTCCGCTCCTAAGGAGTGCACTCTCGGAGCACAGTGGAGAACCCTATCATGAGCACTTCGTGTCTACAACAAAGGCCATTTGCTAAACAATGAGATCGGAAAGCGAAATATTCGCGAGTACCGAGGCCACAAAAGCCGTATTCTGTGTTGGTCCACGACGCAAGTCAGATCGAGGAACGCCGGAATAATTTTGAGGGCCGCGCCATTTCGCTGCTGTTTTTGGACACAATCATGGTCTCAACTCCACTTCCCTGGATGGCGCGATCGTGAGGAATCTCATTAACTTGGGAAGGAAGCGTGGCTGAAAAAGCATGGTCATGATAGTTCCAACGGTATTAGGGGAGGCGCGGAACATAATATTATAGAAATACTACGCATCAGCCAAAGCTGAGGAACCGAACCTTGGAAATTCCTTTTAACATGGCATATAATGAGCATTTGGCGTGGTAAACGGAAAGACGCAGGAAGAATATTATGATGGAGTAAGAAGGGAGGTGCAAATATATGATGAAAAGTAAATACTTTTGGGTAACGTAGGGTATGGGGCTTTGAGCCAGCTCCCACCAGTCTTCCAACTACAACGCGTCCTTTTTCCAGCAATGGGATATCGAAGGAGCAAAAAATCCATGGATCGTGAAGAACAGATGCATATGGCTCTAGTAGCCCTGCAAAATAACGAGTGTAGCAGTATTAATGCTGCTGCTGCTCATTTTCATGTTGATCGATCTACCCTTCAACGACGCGTCTCAGGAGGCAAATTACAGTCTCAAAGCTGCTGAAGCTGAACAGAATCTCACAAACGCGGAGGAGAAGACTCTTGCAGCTGGAGTTCTCGATACGCTATTACATCCACCCGGTAACTCATGCGTTGGTTGTGGAGATGGCTGAAGAGATTTGTGTTCGACGCGTCCGACAAGTGTCAGCAAGTATGAACCCCGACTTATATACAAACCATTCGGCCCACAAATGGATCTATCGCTACTTGAATCGGTTCCCACATTTGAAGACAATTACTACGCGTCAATTGCATTCGGCAAGGCATCGATCGAGAGGAGCCACGCGTGAGAGGGTTGACCAGTGGTTTGGTGCAATTGAAGTGCAGTTTTCTGACAAGAACTATGAACCCCGTAATGTATTCAACATGTATGAAACAGGCTACGGCATCGGAAAAAGTCAATCAAACAAGGTTATCATCGATACTTTCCAGAAAAGCCAGTCAAAAGTTATTCCAGGGCGGCAGGAATGGATGACAGCCATTGAATGTAAGCAGATAACCAAGCGCTACCACCTTTGATCATCAATGGTTTTCACACCAATACCAACTGGGTGGTGCCTGATATAGGGATCGGCATGAATAATATCCAGGCTTATTTTCCTTTATTCGTATCCGTATCCGTAACCAGATAAAATATCCCGTATCCAGATAAATTAGCCTTATCCGTATTCATATCCGTAATATTCGTAATATCCACGGATAATACGGATATGACAAATTTCACTCACGTGATTTAGACGAACTGCTCAATCCATTCGCTTTGAGGCAGTGGATGGTATAAAGATCATGATGCACTGACTATATTGACTGTATTGACCACTCAATTAGTAGGGCTGTTGCCGATTTGCCGATATTGCCGATATTGACGATACGATATCGTCGACGATACGATATCGGCATACCTAATGTCTGACGATTGCCGTTTGACGATATTTATCGTCGAGCCTCTGGTTTGCCGATATTATATCGGCAGAAACGTCACGATATCGGCAAATCGGCAGAATAACTATGCCTTCTTAGGATCGATCTACATAAT
>PPJX02000241.1:0-13996 GCA_003705915.2 Lipomyces lipofer | reverse complement strand
AACTTTATTCAGTAATGGGCAACGAATATTCGGCGAATATATCCGCAAAATTATTCGCACCGTGGATAGGCTGCGAATAATATTCGTTATTCGAGAAAAAATGGTGCAAAACGTAATATTCGGAACAGCCCTGTTCGGATTAGAAGACTCGAGGTCGATAGAGAGGAAGCAGTGCTTGAGTGTTGCTTTCTAGCCACTGGAGTAAGCAGAGCGGCATAGTTAGTACTATCATTCGCAGAGACACAAAAATACACAGTTCATTTTGCCGGGGTCTACGGCTCAGATCTGATATTCTCGCATTCGCAAGGTACGCCTGTTCACTTTTCGAAATGTCTAGTACTCAGCAGATAAAATCGGCAACGTCTTGAACCAACCTCTCCTTGTATGAGAGTATCATAAAAGTTCACGCTGCCACCCGCTTGCCTTAAAATTTCTCTTCTACCCATCATTTTCTACGTTTGTGCAGCGCTCTTGCTTTAAGTACTCAGTCGCCTCGGAGTTCGTTCCACCCATCTCGTTCTTTACCACCTAACCCTTGAATAGATGATTTTCTGTGAGTTTCCGACTGAAACACAGCGGTCCACCCCAATCTGTGAATGGTCGTCGGAGGCGTGTGGGGATCGACTAGAATTTTGCTGTTTAAATAACCGCAAGCGATTTAGTTTTATTATGCGGGTTTGAATGACTATGACATTCATATTCTTAGAACCACGTTTGAAAAACATTGCCCTTCCTGACTTACCGCAAATCGATTCTGTTCAATTTAGTACAAGAAAATATATCAGTATGATAGGAGGGGACACGAATGACGAATATATTCGTATTCGTACGAATACTCTTAATTCGAATACGGAATAATTGGATATTTCATGCTTACTAATCCGAAATACGAATAAAAATTTATTCGTAATTCGTAAATATAATGTTACGAGGGCTTTGGACTTGATCAGGGTATGGAGCTGCTCCATGTGTTCATCAAGAGAGCGGGAAAAGATCAGAATATCGTCGAGATAGACTACAACGAAGTCGTCTAGGAATGGCCCCAGCGTATCGTTCATAAACCTCTGAAACGTTGCAGGTGCATTTGTTAAACCAAATGGCATAACTAAATACTCGTAATGGCCGCGCGTCAAATTTCATCTCCCTCATTGGCATACATATCCCTTAACAGCATTAACTTCTTCATAGTGTCCGCACTCAGGGAGTGTCTACGGAGGCCCAGCAAATCCCTTCCTCTATTGAACAGTCTCTCGACTGCTACTTCAGAGGTGGGAATCGCGGAAACTCAGCTTTATGCACTCTCCACCATTCGAAGAGCCAGTTTTTGTCAATCGTCACCGACTCATTAACCATCACAACGCCACTGTCGAAGTAATGTTCGATATCAGACAAGTTGTGACTCTGCGCTTGTAACTTTTTTAATAGTCGAGCCTCAATACTGTGCCCTGCGATGACAGGTTCTTCTTTAGACCCGGACAGATGCCCCGTGCTCAAGGGATAATTTCTGTGAAGCGCATTTTTGAGACTATTAACAACTGTCGTGGCGGTCTGTCCGCCAAGTTCCTTCTCCAATAGCCGTGCTTTGAATCGTGGATCCAACACCAGAGCTATGTAGTATGCGTCCTGCGCATCCATGAAGTCATAGTATTTCTTGTACTTCTTCAGGCAAGCTGAAACAGCCTGGGAAATATCTGGATCAAGACCAGAGTATTCCCCCCTGCATCGAAGCTGCGTCATCCAGCATGTCGTGCAACCCATAGTAAATAGGTATTGCGAGACTGATCTGTGGCTCGCGCTTCGAAACCGTCAGAGTAAATTCCTCAAACTGAGACAGAACAGACTCGATTTGTCGCAGACGGTCCCAGTCCTCGGCGGTAAAGGGTGGAAGATACGTGTGGTGCTCGATCCACCTCCGTATTTGCTGCTTGGCTTCCAGCGCGTCACGAATCATTCGATGGTTGGAGTTCCAACGGGTGTCCACATCATACTCAATGAACTTGTCTTTCAATATTAGCCTGGCAGACAAACTTCCATTGTTGTTTTCGTTGGGGTGTTCTCGCTATCCAGAGAGCCATAATTCGAAGTCGAGAGAGTGCAGAATGCGATCCAATGTCTTTGTTTTCTTGCATGACATCACAAGCGAGTACTGCCGTCGCACGATTGCCAGCTTTTAAAGCGGAAAGAAGGTCAGTGACGATTAGGTTCAGCACATGTGGTAGACACCGAACATAGCTGTCAACAACCTGAAAGGGCAATCGCTCGGTACGCAAAGCACCAGGATCTCCGGATGGCGACTGATCCCACTAGTTTCAAGGTATTACTCAGACATCAGAGTTTCGTTATTGGCTGCATTATCTGCTGTCATGGTTAGAACCTTTGATTCGATTCGGAGCTCAGTCAAGGTCTTATGCAACGCCTCCGCCATATTCTCTCCAGTGTGAGCCCCACATATTTCTGTGAACTCAAGAGCTTGTTCGCGATACTGAAACTCTGGGGTCAATCAATGTCCGATCACTCCTAATATGGCCTTGGAGTTGCGGCTAGTCCAAACGTCGAGGGACAGTGCAATTGTCTCGCAGGTTCGCGCTAGAGTATCAACCAACTGAGCTCGACGCAAATTGAACTCCAGGTCAATTCTGCGAGCCATCGTCCTACGGCAAGTGATCGGAAGTGAGACACCAGGCAAGTCTCTAAATATCTGCTGGAATGCTGGTGATTCGATTGACATAAAAGCCATATGATCCATCACTGTCCAACGTACCAGATTTCGTTCTAATGTTTTCGTAATGTCTCCTTCAGCCCTTTTCTTGAACATTGTAGCAACTGACTGCTGTCTCATCCTTTGCAATTTCATGTTGGTCGTTGATGCCGCTCTAGCCTTATCGGTCGTTTTCCAATTACACAATCTGCATTGTATCTCCTTATCCTCTAGAGGTCCCTTTTTACCTCGCTTTAGGTACCACAACTTTCCAGGAATGGAAGAGAAGTTAAAATACGACCACAGCATAAAATTCTGGCTCTTGACTGCAGGCGTTGAGTACTGACTCGAATCTCGAGATATTTATGACAATTTTATGTGACTTAGATATGCTCGTGTTCGGATCGTGCTCTCGTATTGCAATCTTCAACTGGTGCTGAATCTCACATCGGGAGCTATTGTTAAGACGGCTCATTGATGCTATTGAAGATATCGGCCCAGAGAAGATTGCTGCGGTTTGTTCTGACACTGCATGCAATATCCAGAATACCATAAAGCTCGTCACCTCAAAATATCCTCATCCTCGGAATCGGAAGTGCATCGCATCATTTCAATCTCACAATCAAGGATATCCTTAGCATTGATAGTCTCAAGATTAACGAAGCTGTCGATATGGCCAAGTGGTCCTGCAATCACCACTCTCCATTCGAAATTTTGAAGCTGAAGCAGATAGAGCTTGTTGGAAGGAGATTGCCCTCGCACTGCCGGTACTAAATGGCAATCAAATCATCAATGTGCTTCTGCTTTGCTACGTGGCAAGGAAACGTTGGAGGCTGCTGCTGTTGTCCCAGAAGCGAACGAGGCATTGTTGAAAAGGTACGGTGATATGCCCCGGAGGGGTAGTCAGGGACAACATCTTAAACGAGGATTGATGGATCAATTTGAGGATGCTTAGGTAAGGTTTTGGAGCCTTTCCTGCAAGTGATCTTGTGAGCTTGATTCCGACTTGCCGAGACTATTCCGGTTTATAGTTATTATCAGTGGATCACTGATACATTCATGGACGCCCTTAAGGCTGTGTCAGATGATATTTAACAGTCAGTCAGATCAATTTTGGCCACCAGATGGGCAAAATTCCTCACGGTCCCGATGCTACTAGCAGTTCTCGATACCTCTTCAAGCGACAAAAGGCGAGTATCACCCAAAGTCTGACATCATCTATTCTGAGCTACTCTATTTTCCTCGTTTCGGGAAGGTTGCAAGGTGGTGGAAGGTCTCAATTTAATTGTTAGGTACATAAACTCGGTTTCCTGTATGCCAATGCAGCTGTTGAATCGCTTAGGCGAAATGAGTTTGATGCTGAGGACGCATTGGTAGATGCAGAGCCGGGTTGGTTTGATGAGGAGGAGGAACCGGAGATAGATGGGTGAAGAGATTGGCCTAGTGTCTAATGCGCAAGTTGGCGCAAACTTATTTGCCGCAAATTGCTGTAGGTGCTTTATTGCCCGTCGTCAGTATCAGCAATTAGTGGTGCGTAGATCGTGACGTGTATGCCACATATGCGCATCACTGATGGCTATTAATACACATAGGTTAACTTAACATCCAGATCTACCGTCTCAAGAAAACGCTTGTACGACTTATACACTGCTTGATTGAATTAATTCCCCGGGGGACATCACCATACGAATCAGCTTATGTGCTATAATCCTTATCAGTAAATATGTTGTGTCAATTAGGAAGCTACTTCCCAATTGGATAAGAATACCTGCCTCTCATAATCGTTAAATTACCCTAACCCTACAAATTAATTTAGTAATAGCCTCCCCCCTTTTTATATATTCATTTCAGACTAGTGGAAACTGGAAAAGATAGATAGCGCCCCATTAAAGACCAGGATAGATTTGAATGTAATATTTTCACGTTCGTTGATGCTGAAAATGCTTGGGTTGAGAGTGGGTATTTCTTCCCCAGCTATAATTGCACGCGTGCGTCATATACTTTTACTCAATGAGGTCGTCAATGTTTACCCGGACGTAGTTACGAATTCGGTAATGAGCACAAACGTCTGTCAGAATATGCTTGAAATACATCTACTCCCATCGATTTCAGGTGATATACGTAATTCAATGATATGCTGGGTCCAACTGTTTAGTTCTCTTACGTCGACTTGTTGCCAATACATTTCATGTGAACAGCAAGACCGGTGATTCAGTAACGATTCGACCAATAAAGAAGAGGAGAAATCGCTTCTAGGTTCAAGCGGTGAGTGTTATACATATAGAAGGAGAAAAGTGAAATCATCGTATTGTGGATCATCGTCGTCACATTAGATGGCAGCCTGGATGATCTGAGTGGATCGACGTTTGCAAAGGACGAGTTTTTTATGGCTGGAGATTCAAAACCTCTGTGAGTCGAGTATGCTGACTTTTATTTGACTTTCTAAGCTTTGGTTTTATGCGCCCGCTCGCAATTGTTTCGATTTGCCTTCTACGATGTCCAGAGTTCGCTGACCTGCCGGTACCACCACCTACGACACTCAACCGGTAACGGATTGATTTAGCTATAGGCCTAACCGTGCAATATTCTCGAAATAGGTTTATTGTCAGTAGTTTGGAGAGAAGTACATTGAACCCACCGGTATGGACTTAAGGTCCATGCATCTCCCAAGCAGGAGATCGAATCCGCCACAAGATCAACTACCGCAATACCACCAACAGACAGTATCTGCTCAACGTCAGAATCCACCTGTTCAACCTCCAAAACAATCTCATTTACAATTTCACAGCTTACTTCATCGCACCTCTCAGCCTCAAGACCTGGAAGCATCGCCATTGACTGTAGGAGGACCATCGTTCAGGAAAGCCGCCGGTTATGGTCAATCCTTGGCTCCCGATCAACAAGGGCTGCTAGATAGGCCGCGAAGCCATTCTCGGAGTCAGAGGAACTACTCACCGCTGCGTCCTACTGCTAGCCCGTCGAGATCGCCGTATACATCGCCTGCATATACTCATATGAAGTCCTCGTCGTCAACGTCTCTATCCGGATATGCTACAGCTTCGTCATCAGCACACTCTACTCGTCCATCACCATCCACCTTGGTCAATATCCCACCGGCTGATTTGTCTACGTACTCAGCGAGCTTAGGACATGCTACACGAAATCCAGGAATTCAGGGTCATATGCCCTCACAAGTGCCGCCAATAAGTACTGCCTATTACCAACAACAACAACAACAACAACAACAACAACAACAACAACAACAACATCATATGCTTTCGAACTACATCACTAATAATCCTGTTCATGGCTCTAGCTCCAAATATCAATACAGTGAGCCTTCTTCTGTAGAATATTTGCGCACGCGGCATAATAGTTCACCGGGTCGGCCCTCATTAGGTATATATACTTAAAAGTCTGTACTCTTCATCTCAGCTTCTGACTAATTTCGTAAGTAAATCAACTGCAATCACTTCAAGTAGATCCGGCATCCATGATGTCGTCGCCTTCGTCCGTTAGCAACTATCACCGAAAGTCTGCTCAGAGCGTTCTCCTGTCGCCGCCTACATCGCTTCGTTCGTCAAATCCCCCCTCGCTACAACAACCGTTGCGAGTTATATTTACGCCATCGTTCCAAAGAGTCCGTACCGCATCAGAACTGGCGCCCCGGAAACATTCGCGTCCGCAATATCGTCGCGCAGATCCTGATGGAGGCTATATTAGACCAATACAGGCATTAACACTAAGTCTGCAATCTACATATCGTATATGTAATCCGGCTTTCAAGTATGAGTCTTCGAGAAATCCAAGGCGAGTCCTTACGAAGCCGAGTAAAGGAACGCGAAATCATGGCTATGATAACGAGAACAGCGATTATATTCTTTATGTCAATGACATTTTGGGTGGACAATACGATCAGCAAAGGTACAGTTAAATGCGACCTCATTCATATCGGACAAATGCTGACCATTCGCAGGTATTTGATATTAGATATTCTCGGACAAGGCACATTTGGTCAAGTGGTCAAGTGTCAGAATCTCCACACGAAGGAAATTGTGGCTGTCAAAGTCATCAAGAATAAGCCCGCTTATTTTAATCAAAGCATGAGTGAAGTCGCTATCCTCGAACATGTGAGCATTTTATTTGCAGGATCCCTATATGACACAAATCTGATTGTTTTGATTCCTAGCTTAACAAAATGATTGATCGCGACAACGAACATCATCTTTTGAGACTTAAGGATAAATTCACGCATCGGGAGCACTTATGTTTGGTATCGGAACTTCTGTCGAGTAATCTATATGACCTCATCAAGCAAAATCAGTTTCGTGGTCTGAGCACAAATCTCGTTAGATTGTTCGCGCAGCAGTTACTCGATGCGATGTGTGTGCTAAGGGACGCGAAACTCATACACTGTGATTTGAAACCTGAGAACATTTTGCTTGAAAAGTATGAAGTGGTTAGTGAGCATAGTGTTGGGTTAATAACTAACGTAGTCCTTCGGATATAGCTTAGAGAGCCCCAATATTAAGGTCATTGACTTTGGATCTGCATGTAACGAACGGCAGACTGTTTATACCTACATTCAATCGAGGTTTTACAGATCACCAGAAGTCATACTGGGACTTCCTTACACCTCGGCAATTGACATGTGGTCATTAGGCTGTATCGTTGCTGAGTTATTCCTCGGACTTCCGATATTTCCGGGAAGTTCTGAATACAATCAGATATCTCGTATCACGGACATGCTGGGGTGTGTATTTTCTTGTGCGTCCAAATATAATCACGTCTCACATTCAGCTAGATTCCCTCCACAGTGGATGATAGAGATGGGGAAGCAATCCCCGGAATTCTTTGAGCGGACAGTAGACGAATTTGGCCGAAAGTCATACCGCCTAAAGAGTATGGAAAAATATTCTCGAGAACATGGTACTCATGAGCAGCCTAACAAGAAGTACTTTGCGGCAACTCGATTAGCGGAGATTATTACGACATATCCGATGCCGAAGCGCAACATGAAACCAGAGGAGGTGGAACGAGAGCATTCCAATAGAATTGCATTTGCGGATTTTGTGCAAGGATTGTTGAATTTGAATCCCGTTGAAAGATGGACTCCACATCAGGCCAAGCAGCATCCATTTATTACGAATCAGAGATTTGCAAGGCCTTTTGTGCCACCGCCTCATAGAGCAACAGGTCAGGTACCAAACTCACTGTTGCCATCACAGGAATCAGGTTAAAGAGTGTAATATTAGTTGGGATATTTGGTTGTTCTGGGTTTCATGTTTTCTTTGGGCGTTTTGAGTTGTCTTGCTTAATTGTACTATTAATCTGTGATGAAAGACAAATACAATACGCACATTAATTGGCAAGGAGCTCTAAGGAACTTGAACTGCTATGTTAACGCAGTCTAATAAAATTAAACAATAACGTAGTGCATGGGGCTTTGACCCAGTTCCCACCAGCCTTCCAACTACATGTCCTTTTTCCAGCAATGGGATATTGAAGAAGCAAAAAAGCCGAGACAGATACAAATGGCTCTAGTAGCCCTGCAAAATTAACGAGCGTAGCAGTATTAATGCTGCTGCTGCTCATTTCATGCTGATCGATCTACCCTTCGACGACGTGAAACTCAACAGAATCTCACAAACGTGGAGGAGACGACTCTTGCACGCTGTATTTATCGATACGATATTACAGGACACCCTGTAACTCATGCATTGGTTGTGGAGATGTCGTGTTCGACGCGTCCGACACGCGTCAAGCAGGTATGAACCCCCGACTTTATATACAAACCAATCGGCCACGAATGGATCTATCGCTACTTGAATCAATTCCCACATTTATATTCAACGTGGATGAAACAGGCTACGGCATGGAACCAGTCGATCAAACAAGGTTATCATCGATACTTTCCAGAAAAGCCCGTCAAAAGTTATTCCAGGGCGTCAGGAATGGATGACAGCCATTGAAATTTCAGCAGATAACCAAGCTCTACCTACCACCTTTGGTCATCTTCAAGCGTTAGATATACAAAAGAGGAAGGGATACAGCAATTACGGAGCGTAATATCCAGAGTGCTTGGAGTGGTGCAGGTCTGTTTCCATATAACCCCCAAAAGGTTGTCCGACATCTTCCAGAACCCCCTCCAGACACACCTGAGAATCGAGGAGATCTTAATTGTTCCTTGCTGAAGCTCTCCCCAGATCGCACTGAGCTCCGAGAATCAACTACAGTCTTGCGATCGGTCTTGAACAGCCAGGAGAGACTTACATCACCAGTCAAGCGATATATCAATCGCCTGACCAAGGTTGTTGAAATGCAAAGTACGGAACTATCGATTATGCGCAAGCAAATGGACGGTGCCGCAGCGAATCTTCCGGGCGGTAAAAGAGTGCAATTGGAAGGGAAATTCTTGTTCAGTACTGAGGAGGTATTAAAAATTGAAGAGGATGCAACGAAAAAAGAGGTCACAAAACGGCCTCGTTATATTTGGAATTCTGCTCTAGAGCATTAGTTGTTTTAGTAAAATGCGTTGAAGTTGGAAGACCGCTGGGAGCTGGGTCAAAGCCCACCATATACGTTAGAGTAAAACCCAGTTTTTTCCGCCCACATTTTTCTTTTTCGTTACCCCATTATTATGTTCCGCAGTTTGACGTAGGCGCTCCCACATACAGCTCACTAAAAATTGTTATATTACGTCCTCCTCCTTTGTTGTATCACACATGGGGTAAATTGGAAAATAATGCATAAAATTAAAACGATTAATGATAATAACGAAATATATCACTTGATAGCGTGAAAGTCACACCAAAATAAAATAAAAAAGGGCTAAACTCCGTTTCGACACATCGAGGTTGGATAACTTATTGACGTCGTTGAGTGCTCGTCTCGAAGTTGGCAGGCACAACTTTCGCATACGTATTGTGCATATTTGGACCACCAACGAAGTTCGAGATACTTCACTGACGTTGATCTGAGCTGCAAGTTGGAGAAAGTAGGCCACGAAATTTGTCGAGATCTAACTACGTTTTATTTCATTTTCGAGTGTCACGCTTGTCGTGTTCTTCTTCCAATGCTATGGCAGTCAATACGTAATTCGCTTCTCGGTGTTTCTAGCCCGAACCGCGTTCGAGAGGCAGCGGAAGGGGAGAGCACTCCACCCGCATTACAGTTTAGACCGCATCTAGCTATAAGGCGTCGTATATTGCTTCGCTGCGCATACTTATAACCAAGACCGTACACCTGTCTTTGTTTTCGCTCTCAATATAGTCCAATTAATTAATTCTTTTCTCACTTTCTTCTGTCCGCAATTTCAAATAGGTAATTGTGTCATAAAGGAGTGGCCAGGTATGAAGTCTTCAATTGGCAGCCGAAATCATGAACCGAACTCGAGCCACGACAAATTCTATCTAAATATCCAGCAACTCCCAGTGGAGAGGCGGATATTTAATTTTAAGCAAGCGCGATCACTTAAAATCTCAGAAGGGTGGCATACCAGATATTCCAGATAGGCGAAATGAAGTGACGAGCATTTACATCGAATGAAAGCATCCTTTGCAAATGAACAGCAAGTTTAATCTGGAATTTCTTGCTTTTCTCAGAAGTTAGGGATCATATAACAAGAGACGCAACGATAGTAGGATATTCTTGGTATTGGCGCAGACTTTGCGCCTGTATGATACTGTATAGTACATACCATGAAAGCTATGCCTCTTCCAGAACATGGGCTTTTTAATGTTGCATCAATATCGATGGGACGCAAAACAGCCCCATATGCGTCAAGATAATCTGCCTTGCTGGTTACGTTAGCAAAAGTCATAGCGTCCGTCGGTGCCGTTGAGGGACCCAAAAGCGAGAAACTACAGCCTTATGGTTACCATCTCAACGTAGTTAGCACAGGCTTTAAGGGAACTGATACGAACTGTTAATGGCAGTCGGAAAGGTGAGAACCCGCCACCTAAAACCGGTTAATAAATCTCTCGGCCGATGCCTAACCGCAGCTGCAGATTTAAAGAGAGCAGAAGTCAAAAGGTTAAGATTGTACAAGTTATTGTCGTTAGCTGAGAGCAAGAGGACAAGAGTCTATTCTAAGGGTAAATTCTACTCGTTAGAGTGACACTATTTTCACGAAGGCAGAATCCATCGGACCAATCCAGAAGTAAATGTGAATTTCTCATACCTGAGAATTATGATTGTCCAGGTCATCCTCCTATAAAGGTAAAGCTTCGTACTCTACCCCTCCACTCGTATTAGCCGAGCGCGCAAGCAGACAACCTACAATTTGCGTCACCTGATGGTACATCTACGCTCTATTAATACCGTGAAGGGCTTATTTTGGGGTGAGCTGACATAAAAAGCCAACTTCTCACTGAGCTGACCGAATGTTTCAATCAACATGCCGCAAGGGCCAGGAAGGAATCCAGCTGCAGTTAACGGTGAGGATCTCAAATTAAATAAGTCTACAAAAATAGCGGCTCGAATCTAGTTTGGTTCGAACATCGCGAGTAGCCAGGATTAGGAGCTTATTGCGTGCGGAGTGATGAGCGTTCCCGCAGACCATTTCCAACGCAGAGCAGACGCATCATACTGCTAAAGGAAAAGACATAAATTTAATAAAAAACATTATTATTATTTGCTCGTTGAAATTTTACGCAATTCAGAGGTTGTAGGTAGTCAGAAGCACGTGGTAGAAGCCCGCTTTTCGCAGTAATCCCAGATGAACGTAGATGAAGCAGCTGCTTTTACATCCCGTTTGGCTTACCGACGAGTCTCACATTTTCCTAAGCTTCATGCGGATGAAAAGCAGCCTCTAACTTTATATCAGGATAGTGCTCCGATTTACAACGGAAACGACAATGAGGCAATGCTTTCAAAGGACAAGACTTGGCCCTCTAATTCTCGGGATATTTGAGCATTCATGGACCATGGACGCAATTGCAAAGAAGGGTTATAACACCAGTTACTCCCAATTCCCGCTGGATCATGGTCCACAACTATATTTTACCGTAAACCACAACTATGATAGCATTGGCGGATGGAGGGTTACAATGCGTGCGTCGCCTCACATGGTAATGCCCATTCTGTCCCGTTATCGAGAATTCGGTTCCTTGTTAAACAACTTAGCACTGCTCCATAGTGCTCCTCAAAGCTCTCCGGGACATGTTTCTTGATATCGATGGTTTAAACGCACAATGAGACCATTCTTCTTGCGGAAGATTATATTCAGTTCGTCGTTTTTCTGACGCTACACTCGTCCAATTGAGTTGCAAAAATGATACGCGTCGTCGGGATAAGCTAAACGAGAGGCGTAGACGATATCGCTCTGTTCAGATCTACACCAGCATAAATCATCCAGGTCGTGCAGAAAACAAGCACCCTAATGAGAAATGAATCAATGACACATACACCGGACAGACGTAGGCCACAAACATAGTCATACAGTTAGTGGATGTTCAACTTGCTCGCTGACTGAAGCACGAGATTATTACGCCGCAGCGAGAGCGGCGGATGTCGTTGGATATGGAGAAACCCAATAGGTCCGACACAAAGAACTTGAATAGAAGGAAGTGTTTCAAGAAGCTGTGCCACGGTGGACCGGTCATAGGCATTCTTGCCGCGATGCTTCTGCATTTTCAAAATACGCAGCAAAATTACAACAGTGGACTAATTGTACGACTATTTGAATTATCCTGCTTGTAAAATGTGTTGTGGAGTAGAGCTGTATAATTCTAAATTTCGTGATCCAAGCATTAAGCTGGGAGCCGCCGTGTTGTCAGAGTATCAGTTGCCGGGCTTTTCATAGATTGTGAAGTCAATCCACGGACCTGCGGAGGAACCAAATTTCAGCCGAATAGCAAATTGGCAACGTTCCAGGCTCATTCATGCACGGGGAAGGCCCAATTATTTACTCTCTATGCTTCCTCTTTTGGCTTTGGCTTCTGCTTCAATGACCATACTACCGATAGAGTTAGATTACAGACGTTATGTTTCTAGGTTTGTGCTTGCGAATAAGTCAATGAATTTCTCCAGAAAGCAAGATTTCTTACAACTTCTCTCTTTGATTTAGACATACTGACGACAAAATTCATTACCACTTGAATGAGTTGCCTAGCTTGGATCAGTTATGAGCAATCAGCCAAAGTCACCCTTAATTTTTTGAAGCCAGTTTCTGTAGTCCAGACAAATGGACACCCTGCTCTTCCAGCGGACATTATGGAATTTTTTGCTTTGCCGGCATATACGCAAGCGTAACTCCTCCCATCAGCTCTCTTTGCGAAAGTTTATCTTTTATAAAACGAAAACTCAGAGAAAGGTAAAGATGATAGAACTTTCTTACCGTAACCTAAAAACAAGAGCAAAAACGAACCACTGCATGCTTACAGACGTAGCTGAATAAATGCAAATTACGTTCGCTGAGAATTCTCACAAAAACAAAGAGAAAAACGAATTTGCAAGAATTTTAACCTTTGCAAAATATTTATAGACTAGCTAGCTTCTCTCCTATCAATTCGACCGAGAAATACGATGCCGACCATTAGATACCACTTAATGTTAAGCTGAGATCCTAGAATTCAACCGAAATTCGCTTAGACAAGATCGGGCCCGAGGTACAATAACCGAATACAATAATCACGAAAGCATGGATCATCGAAATGGAAGTAATTCGATGCATCTATGCATTGCAGTGCAGGGTGGAGCTAGCTCTCCTCTGCTTCGTCAGCCTACGAATGGAACAACTTGATGATGGCTGCTGTCAGCCTGGAGGTCCTAACCTGACCTAGTTGTCGCCTATTAAATTTAGATGATAATGTGATTCTTAGCGACCCCAATGATGCCCAATCACAGTTTGTTCTGGCTGTTCCAAACACTCTACGCAAAACATGACTGCCAACCGTACGGTAGAGGAATGCACTACTCGAAAAATGCGTCTAGCAGAAAACGAAAAAAAAACTCAAGGTTATGCTGGCCTTGTGGTAAGACCAAAAATGAGAAGTGAATGTATAGTCATAAACAAGATTCGTTCAATTTATAAAATGCAAGTAAGTAGTCTCGCGGTTGAATGCAAATTCCAGTCAGTGGTTTGAAACTCAGTCCTCAATCCATAATAATAATATTTAACTTGATTAATGAGTGGCTCGGAAATCTCCAATATAATTTCCCAATTGTCCACAGCCGTAAGCAGTTCGGCTTTGTTCTCCCGAATCTTTACAAGTAACTTAAAATCTGAGCTCTCAATATAATTGATACGTCCCATACGCACGAGAGTTCTGGCAGAGTGCAGCAGACGGACTTGTT
>PPJX02000240.1:0-14122 GCA_003705915.2 Lipomyces lipofer | reverse complement strand
CGCAAATTCTGAGTACTGCGAATAAAATTATTCGATTATTCGGCGAATATTCGCACTAAAATCACGTGCCAGGGTTTCTCACCTAAATTCCGCTTTTCAGTGTTTTGTCTGGTTCAAAACATACATTTTTTAGGGTAGGGTTAGGCGTAGGCGTAGAAACTTTATTCAGTAATAGACAACGAATATTCGGCGAATATATCCGCAAAATTATTCGCACCGTGGATAGGCTGCGAATAATATTCGTATTCGTTATTCGCAAGAAAAAATGGTGCGAATAATATTGGCAAAACCTAATATTCGGAACAGCCCTAACATTACCTTATCTCCGGTGATGAATTAGAAATATTATTGCTAACCTAGCAGGCTATTACTATCTGTAAGACTGGTGCTGTTGGAAAGTGTTCCAAGCTTTCTACTCATTCCATTTAATAAAGAACAAAATTTGGTATCGCTGAGGTCATAAAACTTTGTCCAAATTCTCCAACCTATTTGAGCAGTCGTCAAGGTTATGAGCAAGCGTTTTCAGGGTTAGGGCCTAACCGTTGATGGCAAGAAATAGATGATGTCGACGTTGTGGGAGTGACTTTTCGAGGTCTGCATCTGGCCTAGCGTCGATAAAAATGTTTCATGCACCTCAGCAATCATTCATTGATAATTTGTACTACTCGTACTCGGTCCATTCCCGTGATATCAAACTTCAAAAAAGAACGAGGTGGGGTCTTGAATTCGAGGAGTGGCGATGCCGAAGTGAGGTAGACGTTTGGAGGCGTCGAAAAACGGCCGGGAACGTCGTCGCTACCAGAGAAATGGGCATGTCCGCACCCTAAAGGTCCTTATGAGTCCTCCGGTGTACAGGGTTTTGACCTCTCGATGGTGAGAAATTGGATTCAATGTATGTATGACGTGGTATATAATCCAGCGATGTAATTTTAATTTGATGTCACAAGAACTGCTCCACGCTATTATGTGAACTATGCATTCGATTCGAGCCAACCGAAGCGGGAACGGGATGCATCCCGACGACGGCAATTACGACAACCTAACATTTGCACTCTTCTTGCGAGGCAGCGAACAGCCCGGCCCGGCTATCGTGCATTTATTAAAAGCTACTAGACCATCGCGGCTTGCAGAATTCATTTCACTGCATCGCATTTGTTCGCTATTTAGTACGCGATGGCGGGCACTTGGTAGTCCGCTACCCTGTTGTCTCTGTAGTAATATCCCGGGAATTCGGGGTTTTACCTCGAGCGAATGCAGTTATGAGTTCCGGAGTACCCATAGTGCTCGTTAAGCATCTTAGTAAGCCCCAATGCGTCCCTACGACCCATGCGTCCCCACTGTTAAAATCCAAAGGGATGCACAGTGACTGTCATTGTTCTAAGTGACTTGAGCTTTTATTTCTAAAAGTACAAACAAGGGCGAAGCGACCCTGTTATATATATGGAAAGCAGGACACAAACACAACTCATGGGACCATTAACCTCAAAGGGGGCGGTGACGGACCGAACAAAGCATCGGGGGGAAGACCGAGCCGTGTTCAGACCGAGCCGCGTTTGGGGCCGAGAACTCGGAGACTCTTCACGGCTTAATTTCCGGCCGGGAGAATTCATTGCACTTACAAAGTTATAAAGCTTCCAAAAATATCTCAGCATTAACACCTACTTAGACTCGATATAGTGCGGCGCAAACGGACAGATAGTATCTTTTGTCCGCCGGCCGCTCGGACCTCGGTGAAAAAGATAGGCATACGCAACTCCTTTGCCATCCCGCGACAACGGGGTCTAGAACTCCTTGCCATCCCGCGACGACGGGATCAATAGGAAGGGCAGTGGAGCGGTCCAACGATGATCCAGCGAACAATTACAGTTTGGCCTGTGCACGAAGCCGCCGCCTATCGTTCTCCAATAAGCCTTACGAGTTTGCTAGTGTGTGGCTCAGCGGATATTTACTATCAGGAAACTGAGTAGTGCTGTTTGAAGGCCACTAGGGCCTGGTGCCATGGCCCTTTTTTGAGAAATTAGGAGTGAATTGGGTTCTGCAGGAAAGTTTAGGTTCGCTTCGACGGCGCACACGCCACGTATGCCCTTGTCAACGTACCTGCTCCGTCACTATACACCTTTGCAACCCCGAAATATCAATAAAATCGTCCAATAAGTTTCTGTCACAGCATTATTAAACTTACTTTTATTTATTGACAAAAAGTGGAAGAGCATGTTTGGTCTGTACACCCCGCATCTTGCGATGGAGCCGACTTGGAGCCAAGGTTCTCTCCATTTCCTCGCCACACAGATCATCATCAGAGTCTCCTATAACAGAACATAATTGCAAAATTAGAATTGTCGTGGCACGCTCTATCTAACGTAAATTTCTGCTTACATGTAGCAAGGTTTCCACGAGATGACGTAACCCTAATCTGAAGTTGCCAGCTATCTATGTCTGCATCGGCGAGAACTCTCCACAACTGCGCCGCAAGCTTACACACTTCCAAGTGAAGGTTCCTTATATACTGCGCACCGTACGCCCGTCCGCAATATATACGATCCAGGAGCAACTATCAAACATACCATTGACCGCATGTTTATCGCAGCGTATCTCTAAGGTTTTATCTGATAGCCGACCACATATGAGAGTTGATTGGCTGCATTGGCTGCAGCACATTCACTGTGCGGTTTAAGGATTGTTTCCCTAACTTCGGACTTCGTCGGCAAACAATGACAATTATGACCCTGGTGCCATTTAACCCTAGTCTCCCTTTACAGCAGGAGGCTTGTGCAAAGCTTGTTATTTGGCATCCGGAGGCCTGGGCAAAGCTTGTTGACCGCGTGGCTAAACTTACTTTGTTAACGTGGGAAGGTACTGACCCAATTTAACTTGCGAGGCGATAAGCGATTCTATCTAACCGCCTTCGAAATGCATGTCTCTATGCCGGTCTTGATGGCGGTACTCTGTCATTTTCTTGCGCTATCGATACCTCAGTCTAAGGCTACGGCCTTATTGATTGATTCAAATGTCGAGGGGCACCCGGCTCATTTCCTTCAGTTTTCGTTGCGCCGAGTACTGCATACCATAGTCATCTACTTCCTCTATTATTTTAAATCCGATCTGTTTGCATCTCGGTGAATTGTCGTACTCTTTGAAAAGGTATGATATGATTTGGATTGTATTACGTCTGATTTGATTACATCTTAAATGAATATTGCAGATGTCTCTTTACGAAAAATCGGATGAGCAAAACAATCATGGCACTCATTGCACCAAGAAGCCGATCCCCCTTAGCATTGATGAGAAGAAGGATGGTGTCACCGTTACTGCTACCATGCTAGAGCATCGTGACAATGTTGTCAGTCGAATTAGTGAATCTACAGATATGGACGTATCGTTACAGAAGATCTTGACTTTATTATGGATAAGCTGGCGACGATTTCCGTTGACGACGCTTATAAGATTCTCACGGACGCTATGGGCTATTACAAGGATGACATCAGTTTTCCTGCAAATACTATGGAGAAGATCAACAAGATACTCGCAGGAGAGGAAGCGTATGGGCTTTCTCATGATATCTATGAACTCGACTTGTGTTTAGAAGCTACTTTGATTAAGTATCACTCGCCTTATCCAGAGGTTAGGTCTGTTTGCAGTCCTACTGATGATCCCACTATCCCTGTTGAGACATTTCGGGCATATCTTCTTGGTGGCATATGGGTGGCTGGTGCAGGCTTTCTTAATCAGATGTTTGGCTTTCGTCAGCGTAGTTTCTCTTTGAACTCGCAAGTCATTCAGATCTTAGTCTATCCTTGTGGTAAATTCATGCATCGCTTTCTGCCTAAACGGACAGTTCACATATGGCGTTATAGCATCAATTGAAATCCAGGTCCATGGACATTCAAGGCAAATGTTCACCACAATCATCACTAATGTCGGCGCTCACGGTGCAGATCTTTCCTCTTATTTGCCTACCATGAAACTCAAGATGCTTTTCGGAGAGACTTGGATTGGATTTGGGTTCATTGCTCTAATGAGCTTTTCTGTCCAACTGTTTGGGCTTGGTATGGCTGGTGTTCTTCGAAGGTGGGTAATCTACCCAAGCAAGGCTATATGGCCGAACGTTCTGCCAGTCCTCCAGCTTAACAGAACGTTGCTGCAGCCTGAGAAAAAGCAAAGCATTCACGGTTGGACCATTAGCAAGTACAAGCTATTATTCACGGTTATGGTTGGAATGTTTGTGTTTTACTTCATTCCCGACTACTTGTTTACGGCCCTATCGACTTTTAATTGGATTACGTGGATTGCGCCTCAGAACAAGAATCTGGCATTTATTACTGGCTCCAAGATTGGGATGGGTTTCAATCCTATCTCTTCATTTGACTGGGCGGTCATAAACTATTCATCTCCGCTTATTGTGCCTTTTTTTTCGGTCGCCAATCGATATATCGGAACAGTTATAGGTGGCCTGTGTGTGATTGCGATGTATTATTCCAACTACAAGTATACTTCATACATGCCTCCAAACACTAGTAATGTGTATGACAGTACCGGGGCGGAGTATAACTTGACTCGTGTGGTCCATAACGGTAAACTTGATGTTGCCAAGTATGAGAGCTATTCGCCCCCGTACATTTGTACATTTCGGCTGGTAACTTGTTTTATATTGGTGCGGCCTACATCCAATACACCTTGACGTTTGTGTATATCTTTCTGAATGAGTGGAGGACAATCAAGGAAGCCATGGTTGGATTCTACCAGAGATTGAAGAACAGGGAGCTGTCGAACTATGATAGCTACAAAGATCCAATTTCGGTCATGATGAGGAGTTATTCTGAAGTTCCCGACTGGTGGTTCCTAATTGTTCTGGCAGTCTCCCTAGCTTTTGTAATTGTCGCGATTACATGTTACCCTACTGATGTACCGGTCTGGGTCATAGTTGTGATGTTGCTTATATGCATCGCAATGCTAATTCCAGGCACTGTCCTGTATTCGACTACCGGGAATATGCTCTCTCTAAATATGCTGGCGCCTATTCTTTGCGGTTATATGGCACCCGGTAGTGTTATTACGAACATTCTCTGCCGTTGTTATGGCTATGGTGTCGAGGAACTTATGTTGGTGATCAGAAACTTGCACATTATGCCAAGCTTCCGCCTCGTGCAGTGTTCCGTGCTCAACTTTACGCAACCATTATCCAGGTATTCGCTACTACCGGCTCGATGGAGTTTTTATTTAAGAACATCCCAGATTTCTGCAGTTGGACACAGCCTAGTAAGTTTGTGTGCACCTTCCCGCACACTTTGTACGCGGATACGTTACTTTTTGCCGTTATCGGTCCAAGCCGGACGTTTGATCAACTGTATCCGATCTTGAAGTACACTTTTGTGATGGGAGCCGTCCTGGCTGTCTTGTTCTGGGCAGTTCGCAAGCGTTACACGAAGTTATTGCGCTCATTTCACCCAGTGCTTGTACTCGGTGGATTCATGAGATATGGTGCGACATATAACTTGTCATATTACACACCGGGGTTTTACGTTTCTTTTATCTTCATGTATTACATCCGCAGACGTTATCTCGGTTGGTGGGCGAAGTACAATTATATTCTGTCAGGAGCTCTTACTTCCGGGATGGCGTTCAGTGGTATCCTGATTTTCTTTGCGCTGCAGTATCACCCTATCCATCTGAATTGGTGGGGCACCACTGTTTCCTCTGCTGGGATTGACGGCTCTGGAACAGCCACCTTAAAAGACATTCCTGAAGTCGGTTATTTTGGCGTACCAGCAGGTTCGTGGCACTAATCTTATGGATAAAAATAGAACGAGCTTGTCTGCTGTGAGAACAGATCAAGCTCCAGGGACTTGTGATGCTCGGGACAGGCGGGTATGAAGCATGGATGGCAACGGATGTGTCGGAACATGAACGGACGAAATATTCGCTCACGTTCGCATTCCCGAGTTATATATGACGTTGGTTATTTGAATTTGTATTACGATTTGATTTGATTTATTTGATGGATTGATCTGTTTTATTTGCTTGTTTGGTTTGTTACTTTTTTTTTGTTTATTTTGTCTTTGTCTGTTTTGTTGTCATTCTTTGCAGGAACTATGTGCTTAGGGGATGGGTATGCATTTAAAGTGGAGTGGTTTATGAGTTTCAATTATTCACGCAGTAGCTGTACAGTTCCTCACCTGTCATCCCCGTTCTGCATGAGTTCTACTTTAAAGTTGGCATCTGGATGGGCGCTTCAGGACAACGGGCGCCCCGCTACACCATCCCTACTACTTACCATTGTAAACAGCCGGTGGGTTCGCTGGGTGCGTTAAACCCTAACCCGATATAGAGTTTAAAGTCAAAACCGCTTTTATACATCAACCCAACCGCCATCAGGAGAAGACTGGACTAAGTTGTCACATTTTCAGTCAGCTCTCATAGGTCTGAGAACATCGCATGATTTTTTCTTTTTGATTTAGGATTTCACTCCAGTATAACTTGGCCGTGTTACAATATGTTTCAGTTATTTTCAGTAAGGGAATTGTAAGGTAGCGGCTTTGGACGATAGGCGACTGTAGACGGGCGTAAAGAAGCAAATAAACGTATATTTATGAACAAAGTTGTTACATGAAGAAGAAAAGAAGAACTAAGCTGGGCGTATGTAGAGATGGTAATCTCAAGTTGAAGTCGGCCGACTTAACTTAATTCGAGATTTTGAGTGAGTAACTCAACTTTAGCTGCTTAGAAACTTTAAGTTTAGCATATATGAGAGATGAGTGGGGGTCTTGTGATTACAAGAATCTGTGCTGGTGTGCGACGGCGTCCACATTTCCACTTAAGAGAAATTTTTTATGGTTACAATTGATTTAGAGAAGCCTGATCATGAAGACTCTGCGGAAGACGAAGTATTCGATGAGGTGAGCAGGTGGTTCCAACAGTCCATGGAGAGATCTGACAGCTATCCTCTTCTTTATTTTACGAGCAAGCACAGCTCTTTCCCGAGAATCTCGCGGATGGCGCGTGATCTTTTGGCCATCCCTGGGTCCTTCGTGCCGTCAGAAAAATTTTCTGTAAGTGGCAATCTTACTACAGCTCGCAGAACCGGGTTGGGGGATAACACTATTGAGGCATGCACGTGTCTGAAAGAGTTGGGATTAGTCAAGAGAAGCAAATCGTGTATGTCAAGAGAAGGATGAGGACTCTGATAAGAATAGGCGGCAGCAATGATATTGAATTACTGAATTGTTGGTTTTCCATTCTGAAAGCACGCTAACGTGATTTATAAATTAATATTGCATCCGATGTTATTTGATTTCTTCCAATTTTTCTCTTAACTCGACTTAACTCAACTTAACTCAAATCACGGATTAAAAACGACTTGCGAGGTTGAGTAAGTCGACTTTAAAGTTTTCTTGAACTTAACTTTAAAGTGAATTGAGTTAAGTTTACCCATCGCTACCGGTATGCCACATACATGTAACAATGGCGCTCGTATACTGGCCAATTATCCGCCCACGTGCTAGCCGCTAGGGTTTATCCTATTGTCTAGAAGAGGCTACGGTTCGCGTTGAAATCATTCTACGGCGCTCAAGTAGAAACACGTTGTAATAAGTATCCGATGTTCTAACCGAAGTGGCAGCTACAAACAGAACTGTTGTCCGGAATACTTCTAATCAAAAGTCATCTAACCAAAATCTCTAAACCTCTAGTCGCAACATAATCATAGCCGCAAATGCAATCGCAATGTTCAAGATCGCAATCGGAGCACCCAAACTTCTAGTACCGCTATTCTCCACGCCAGGAATGCCGCTATTTCCAGTGGTGTAGTTGGACGATGCCTTCATGGAGCACGTCCTATTCTTATACAACGTCGCCGTGTCAAGAATCGTGCCATTCCCACTGGCAACAAATTCGTGCGTCATATGGGTGCAGTTGTGGAACGAAAGCTTACTCCATCCGTAGGCAGTGTCCTGAACATATCTGACATAAGGTGGAAGTGGCTCGGTGTAGGTATCCAGGCCATCGTAGTGACCGCCCGCTCCATTCATGATATACCATGGCGCAGAAGGATTGTTGAGTTCATTCGGATCAGGAATGCCGTTAGCTATAGGAGCATTGCGTTCGTAGAAGTGAAGATGACCGAATAGAACCAAGTCAACGTCGTACTTTAACAGAATGGGCTCGAAAACTTCCTTGCAGGTCCAGCAGATATAGGAGCTCTGGTTCTGCTTTGCGGCGTACCACGGTCGATGGCCGGCGACGACGATCCATGGTGTCTTCGATCTGTTGACGGAAGCAAGATCTCTTTCCAACCAATCTGTCTGCTGGTTTAGAAGACCGAAAGGTCCGGAATTCTCCCTCTCAGTACCATTTGGCTCATCAGGAGCGATAAAGCCGTGGCCAAGGTCTGTCTCAGTGTCGAGCTGAATATAGTGTACCATCCCGTGTTCCCAAGAGTACCAGAAGTTATCAACGCCACCTGACTCTGTAGACGGCATGCGGAAGTGATTACGATAGCCGGTGAAATTGGTCTGTCCAGGCAAGCAGATCGAAACGGTGTACGTGATATTCTTTCCCTTGTCCGTGGTGCCACCGTTGTCACAGTTGGCTTCGTGGTTTCCAGGCCCGACCATATATGGTTTTATGGCCGTAACAGGCTGCATCTGATCATAATACTGGTTTAACATTGAGTTGTAAACGCGATAGCCTTCGTCGATGGAGACCGGGGCAAGATATCCCTGAACTTGTTCCTTGAGCCAGTAGTCTGCATACGCGATGTCACCAGCTGTGAAAAAGAGTGTCAATTATGCCAATTATTCAGTCTTCCACGCAAATGTAAAATGGCACATACGATGCCAAAGCAGGTCATATCCATCAATGAAGCGAGCCAGAGATTGAATGGTATTGCTCTCATTTGCGGACATCGCTCCCTTGCTGGTCGTGCTGAGTCCATATTCACCCATAACTCCAAGATCAATGGCAACTGCTGCGGTGTATGGCGTCAAGTCTCCAGCAGGACGCGCGGTCGTAAATATATACGGCGATAGCTCCGAGCAGTTATAACAGTTGGTATGGGAGACGATGTAATAGTAAGTAGTGTCTGGCTTGAGACCAGTAATCTTGACGTGATTGCTCCACGTCAACGAAGTAGGATATGTTACGGAAACACCAGCAGCGTACGATGATAAATCCCAAATATTCTCACCATAGTATACCATGGGCTTTGTGATCTCAGAGTATGTGTTCCACGAAACATACATGCCCGTAGGCCCGGCGTAGGCGAGACGATGCTGCAGAGGTTCTACCTTATTGATGGGAACCGACCCAGGGATATTGATCTGCGCGACGACGCAGTGAAGAAGGGCAAAACATAATCCTACGTGAGTCAACATCTTGCTGGAAAGGAGCCAATTGAGAAAATCCACTCACTGGAGACGCCGGTCCTTACTTAAGTAATGTGTCGCTTCGGACCTCCCTGGTTCATTTCGCTATAGCGATTTCGCCAAGTTTGACCTTGGCACGAAGAATGGGTCCTTGGAGAAATACAGTATGTACCTTCACCGCCCAACTGATCGCACACTAAAGCATAATTCCCACAAGCAACTCACATTGTAACTCGGACGTGCTTATCTGAGTGTTGAACGGAGCGAAAATATAAGGCGTCGCATGAGTACTGACAACTTCGTCTGGTCTCACATCTAACCTTTACCGACCAATGAGAGCAACAAAAACTAATCACACATCTATCACAAATCGAAATTAAGTGACTTAAAGACGTCGACGTTTCTCGGGCCGTGCGACGAGCACGGGTCCTTATTGGTGCTATGATTAGCTGGAGCCGCATGCCAGGGGGGAAAGTTGCCTGAGCCGCGCAGATGTCGCAAGCGAGTGGAAATTACTGGTCCTTAGGTCGCCCACTCCGAGAAACTCCTTGGCTGGTTCCACTTCCTTCGGTAGGTCTGGCTTGGCCATAAATATATCAGGATGTTTGCTCGGCACGAAATCGGTGTATGTCTACTCTGATGTTTTCCAATAATTAGAATCCGTTTCATTCCTTGTCGTCTAAGGTCGCAAATGTTCCCGTCGACCAACCACGGCAAAAAAAAAGTAAAAAAAAAAAAACCTATGAGACTCCATTGACAAGTTGCCGATCTAGAAGATAGAAATAAACTGTATTCTGTTTGTCTCTCTAAAGGGCAGTTACTTACTTACGGTTTAATTCGGATTTAAATAAGATAACCTTTGACCGTTCTGACAGTGGATTGTCTCGTTTCATAGGCTTAGGGAAGACTTACATCGCACAATATGCGAGAACATCATGTTTCGTATGCCATCCTCGAAGCTCACTTGATAAGCCTCAATTCAGCCTATACGCTTGTCGAATATCCGTTTTCATTCGTGAAGCAAGTCTACGTTAAGGCGCACGCGGAAAGGCAGCTGCGTCACGGGATGTCAAGGTAGAAGGGGAGACGTCCCCGCTGCAGAACCAGTCCGAGATGGGTGATTTAGTCGAGATTCTGGCGCGGGCCCCGTTGTTCTTTATGGAGTCTCCTAGTTTGAATGGCGGATGGTTCGAGACGGATGATTTTACGGAGGACTAGCAGGCGATGAAGGTGCTGGAAAACAGGTTGACAGGGCCGGTCAAGGTACTGGAGCAGCAGTTAGCCCAGTTGCTGTGTCAGAGGACAGACTAAACGAAGCCCTCGGCGCCGTAGGCAAAGAACTTATCCACGAAGTACGAATTGTCAAAACCTTTGCTCTAATAAAAACCTATTACCCTATCAGACCACGTTAGATCTCCGGGAATATGAGGGGTGCTTCATTGACGCGACTGCTGTATCGTTATAGCACATCTTCCGTCTTGCTTGGCCTCTGTACTTCGCTGCTACCCTTGATCTTTCACTCTCAAAGTCTTCCTAACTATTGTGAGTTTCAGTTTTTGCAAGAAAAACTTTGTAGTCGGGAGCTACGGAGTACCACTCACTTTCGAGTTCTCTACTTGTATGTAAATTGTTGTCTAAATGGCTATCACTACCTAGTATCTCAGTTGAGACTAAAGTTGTCACTTTACATTCGCCAGTCACCCAGAGTTTAATCAGGGTTTAATGTTAATAATCATAATGTTCCTGAATGCAGCGTTAATGACTCTACGAGAGGCTCAACTTGAGGCCACAGTTAGGAGCTTCTCTTGCAGTCTAGAAGCCCGAACTAGAGGTAACGACAATAGTGAAAGAAAGGAGCTATCTAGCATGTCTGACAAAAGCAAAAGATCTAAAAATATTGCGCCCCGAAACGCAGCAGTCATTCATTGACAATATTCCAATTCCGTACATATCCAACTGCCTATTAGTTCTTCGTATAAATAAATCCACCAAGTGCAAGTCCTGGAAATTGGTTAATTGAGCTATATATTGATGGTTTTACGCACAGTTATGAACATTTAACATTATAGACCCGTTGCAATACTATCGTCCCAGTCCCTTTTAATATACGCCTTTGGGAGCTGCCGGTTAGGGTCATTTAGAGTTGTGGACTATGACGTAGCAAGTACGGGCACTGAGGACAGGGACTGCGAGTCGAAGGCAATGACGGCAATGACCGGAGCCCTACTACCCAGTCGACCGTGTGGCTAGCTTTAGATCAGATAGTACGGTTGCGCAAGTGTGTCAGGGAATCCCAATGGGAGGCATAATACCAATTATTGACATGGCGTAGCCTAATTCAAAAGCGCTAGAACGAACTTATGTGATCCGAATCACGCGAGACTTGGATTTTTAAGAGAATCATATGAGGTGCCGCCCGCTGAACCAATTTGTCAAGCCTTAATGTCAGCAAGACCATACACTTAGTTCACTTCATTTCCCGTAGTTGCAATCTCTAATTCTCCCATCAGACGCCTTTTCTTGGCCCTCTCCAGCAGATACTTCGGATGGGACGCATTAACGTAACTATCTCGAAAAGCCTCATCATCGCATCAAATAGGAACTCATAAACTCTTCGTGATCAATCACCAATTATACCCCATAGAAAACTCCACCAATTTGTATATTTACCAAATCAAATTTAACGCACTCGACCCAAACGACGCATACATAGGCGTCTTCCAGAGCCAGGTGCTACTTTCGAGTTGGGTTTCAATGCTGGGAGTGCGGGAGAATCGCCGGAAGAGGATGCCGGCGCAGACGATAAGATGACGATAAACGCGACTTGCACACGGAGACCACCCATTTTGAGATTCCCTGTGGCCTTGAATGCCGATCGCGTACCCGTGCCCATGACGCCGCCGCCCATGCCCACATGAGGGAGAGAATATCGCCAGTGATAAATATGTATGTCAGTCTCATCGGGTTGACTGGCGAGAGTGATGCTGCGTCGTTGCCATGAATCAGTCCTGTCCATCGATCAGATTAGGGGCGGTGCCCCTACCCTTTGGCGCCCGGGAGATCACAAGGGAACCCAATTTTGACTCAGCTCCTAACATTGACATCTAAGTTGGCAGGCATGTCTCCGCGATATTAGTCCGATGACAGTACTCACGCATCTGACAGAGTTACTTGCTCGCTCCTCTCCCGCACGCCAACGTAGGAGTGGCTCCAGTCTGATCGATTGACGGGCGCCGGAACCCGCGCCACCGCGACTCCCGGACGACTTTAGATCGAACAATCACTTTAGTGAAGGCATCATCCAAGTAATCGACGCTCTAAAGTGCGGCCGACAGCGCTACTCCCAATGCCGCTTCTCTTACATTAATATCTCCAGACACAGCGCCCTCCAGACACAGCGCCTTGGCCGGACTGAGACGGCTCTGCCTACTGGAGCTCATTTCCCGCAGGAACCGTTATCAGCTGCAACGCCTGTGTCCATATCTTCAAGTCAAACTCAGAACTGCGTCCTGTGGTATTCGAATCGATAAGCGCATCAGAAATTCGAGACTTTCGAGCTGCGGTCTTAGGTCGGTCGATTCTAAGCTGGCTGACGAATGTCATGGTGATGGATGTCATCTCGCGCCGATGCAGCTCTATGTAACCTTTTTCTCCGGAACCGTCGTGTCGCCGTTGGCGAATGCCTATCGTCCGTTGAGACTGTTGTTCCAAATGCACACATTAAATCTGTCATGCGCCGGTAGAGAGGTTTTCCCGAGCAAGCCGTCCGCTATCGACTTCACGCCACCATCGGATCGAGCGGAGACTCATGATCCATCCCTCATTTTCCCTCATTTAACTCCTCATTCGTCACGTCCTGTTTCGTCATCATCATCTTCTCCATATCTCATAAGCCATGGATTCATATGCTTATGTTTGTCAGGGCGAATTAGACGTTTTCCGTTCGTATAATCTCGCCTAACCCACTCGCCCTGTGTCGATTACGAAGTCATATGCACATTGCCCTGGTTATGGAGATGCGACGGACGTCTTCGCTTTTCATGTTTGCTATTTATGATATTCTTTAGCACGAGCCATACAAAGCTGATTCAATAATCTCCTGTCGAAACTCCAAGAACGAACAATTTCCCACAATATTTAGATGGTTCCACCATTAAATTTCTTTCCCAAGTGTCTGGTCATGGAAACTTCCCGCAACCAGTTATATATCGCTTAGAGTTTGCTACACTACTGTTGCGTTGAAGTTCTACTCGCTTATATCGATATATTCTCTCGCATCACTTTTCAGTCAGCTTATATAGCTGCGTCTCCGTGTCTCGTGTTTCCACCTACAATTTCAGTGTCGACCAACTAGTACTACTGCGCATAATGTAACCACAACGTGTTGCCCTTCAGTTCTGCAACTTACAAGGACATTTGCAAACTACACTGTATCCATTCATTCAGTCAATTCGTCTCACAGGCACGACGCCTGTCAGGAACCAGCCCTGACAGGGTAAGGGTTATTAATAGACGACAAGGGAAGTCGGAGATGAGCATCGGAGATGGAGGTCGGCGAAGGTCCTCGGAGGAACGTCGGTGAAGGTCCCCGGAGGAACTTCGGTGAAGGCCCTCGGAGGAACGTCGGTGAAGGCCCTCGGAGGAACTTCGGTGAAGGTCCCCGGAGGAACTTCGGTGAAGGTCCTCGGAGGATGGCGTCGGCCGAAGAGTTGTTAGTTGTCGGGATGGGCGTGAGCGATGAGCACCGGAGATGGATGTCGGCA
>PPJX02000239.1:0-14359 GCA_003705915.2 Lipomyces lipofer | reverse complement strand
ACGCCCCTCTATATACCCTGGGCCGGCTCCCAGCCTCTTGTACAACTGCCGGATAATAACAAGAAGCAAACACAGCACAACAAAGCACAAAAGAGCCAAAGCCGTAGAACAATAGTAAAAGCAAGCCAAGAGCAAGCCAAGCGTAAGCCAAGCGCAAGCGGACAAAGAACCAAGAACACGAACAAAGAACAAGAATACGGACAATGGACAATAACAGTGGTACGAACAATAACAACACGTGAAGTCAGGTACCAGCCCTGACAATGGGTCAGATGTTGATCTGGCGATCCACCTCTATGATTGGTTGTTTGGGGAGGTTGGTATTCGTCATCTTTGACCTGTTTCCTTTCGATCCATTCACGGATGAATGGTAATATTACATAGAAATATCATGTCTGAATTCCAGCGGATATACTTGTTGTCAGGGTTAGGGGCTAACCGTTGATGGCAAGAAAAATAATTTGTAAAGTCGATGTTGTGGGAGTGACACTCATTTTCGAGGCCTCCGGTTGTATGTAAATTGTTAAGTGTGTCCCTGCGTTGTATGGTATTGTGTACTACCAACTTGGGGTCGTATAACACTCCAAGGGGGAAATAGAAAACCAAGGGGTGACAAGTACCAGTTGCACCCCTTGTGGAAGGAAAAACAAAATTACCTTGACCACAGTTTAGTCTACAGTGCCTTAGCACATCACTAAATTTCAACTGCCGCCGTTAACTGACTCACCTGGTGATAGTTAACTAAAGTCCCAAGTTACAAGCTACACTACCTAGAGTTTAATCAAGTGGCAGCTAACTTCAGCGACCACGTCACTAAAGTTAGCTCACTTGTTTTCGCTCGGTAACTACAGTAATTCTACAGAGGTTTACCCTGCAGATTACAGTTGAGAATTGACTCCTGCAGCCTAGATCCTAGACTACGGTTGAGAATTGACTCCTGCAATCTAAAGACAATCCGAACTAGAAGTAACTACATTAGTTGAAAGAAATCAACTATTCAATATGTCTGTCAGTGACAGACACGGAACCAATGCTGCGCCCCAGGATTCCCTGTACACAAAGCCAGCGGAGGCAAGAATGTTTGAAGCCCCAAGACACTCATTCATTGACAATTACACTACCCCGTACTCGTCCATCCCCGCTGATAATAAACTTCAATACTCTCCGGACCTGCAATGGGAATAGGTGTTGAGCGTCTTGGTACTTCTGATTGGGATATGGTACTATTGTCAAGGCTCATTGAAAGATACAATAATCTGGGATCTAATGATATATTTTTACACAAAACTTCGAGTTTATGGCAATGAAACACAATTGTAAGTTGTTTCCTGGTATTATTTATGGGCTATAGTGCAGCCTAGATTCAAATGGCTAGATCAAGCGGCCAATCTGGAGCAAAGGTGTATTATGTAACAGGTATTGATGCCGAGTTACGGTATGTTTCAGGGTTTAGAACTCCTAAAAGAGAAAAAAGGAACACTCCAGTGGCAAAGGATAGCAGACCAAGAGGCGCCGGATTCGCGAAGGTGCGGTGGACGACTGGTAGCGATGGCTGGTTACGGTCATCCAGATGGCCCCCTTTGGTTCTCGCCTTTTGAATGACATAAAGCTGTGGAGGCTCACCTCCTTTTTCCGCATAATCGTGTGTGTGTTGATCCGCTTCATA
Organism: Lipomyces lipofer; assembly: GCA_003705915.2. Lineage (NCBI taxonomy): Eukaryota > Fungi > Ascomycota > Lipomycetes > Lipomycetales > Lipomycetaceae > Lipomyces > Lipomyces lipofer. Next base: position 12,693 of record PPJX02000239.1, on the reverse strand, counting down.
TTGGCCTAGCGTAATGGCTCTGGGCAGGCGAGAATGAGGAAGAAAGAAATGAAAATCAATGGCATTGAAATTCGAGAATTGAGAAGCAAGAATGAAGACACGACTCGAAATTGGAGAACCATATATAGCAGCGCTAGTAGACTTTTGAATAATCTGGGGCAACCCCCTTAAAGTGAAAGCGAGCTAGAGGGAGAGATAAAAAGGGTGCGGGGAACAGCGGGGCCCCGGTTTCCCCGTCTTTCCCCGCAAGTGAAAGTTATACGGGGAGATAGCGTTCCCCGTTTGCCCCGCAACCCTATCAAGTCCGATTTACTCAATGCACAGTATGTTTTTCTGTTTGACCGTGTGTGGCTTTTCCTTCACTCCCTCCCGATGCTTCTTTGTGCAAATACGCTGGTTAGTCACGTGGTAGCTAAGCGAGTAACGCATTCACACACTAATTGCGTCCTGCCGCGTTCAGCTGTCTTCTATCAGCCACTAGGCCACAAGATCGCTTCTGAAGGGCTCAAACCTAATTGGACAATCTGATCCTTTTTGACAATTAAGCTATACAAAAAGATTGAAATCAGATATAAGCGAGATAGCACGTCGCTAGATGGGTCGCCTATTTAGGGGCTGACGGGGTCTACACATAATTTTGATACATGAGCTACCTTATGCCGTTGATAACGTGAAACTAAACAGGGCGCCAAATCCCTCGCAAACTGTCATGAATGAATACAGATTGAAGAGGAGCGCCGCAAGCAGTGGATAAAATCGTTTAATCTACGTTGAGCAGCCTCTACATAACGTACGAGAAGTGGCGGGGTATCCCATTTCATTGTTGGTATTGTTCCGTCACCTACCCTAGCCTGCGAAGTATGGTCTTGCTATCCCCCTCGCTTGCATCATACACCCCTCAGAATGGCTGCCACGCCATGAAACGCATGGCCAACTTTCTCCCGTTCAGGTTCAGACATGCCCAAAGGGAATGTTTCAGGATTTCACAGTCGCCATGGAGGCAACAGGCATTATTCCTACACCAGAATGTCTCTTCATATATGGACAGCCAGCAATACTTAGCTTGCTAAGGTGCGAGAGTAAAATTGACTCCCTAGTGAAATCCCGTAGTCGTTTTGTCTGCTTGGTAGGCAGTGTGTTGTCTGTCGTACGAAATGAATGTCTTTTCTAGATTGCTTCTTTTCTTGTTCTCACTGGACATAGATAGTCTTACAGATGATAGATTTCTTTCAGAAAATCAAGGGGCAAATAGGCAGGGTTTGTCTGTTATGGCTGCTTCTTTGGTCAATCGGATTGTTGAGTTAGTCCCAGCTTTTTCGCAATGGCCTGGCTTAATTGTAGAAGCTATGGGCTTTGGATCCTCGTGGCTGCCCGTAAGTTTAGCATGGTTGGTCTGTAATCCATATTTCTTACCCAGATTCTGCATGGTGTGCAAACTAGAATGCTATTTTTATGAGGACGATGGTGGACTTCAGACGTGCGCCAGTTGGCTCACGCTTAAAGGTGATAGCACTGATGTCACGGCTGCTGGACGAGTTCCTGCCCCTGTAGCTCTTGATCGAAGATTTCTCCGCAGCTTAGCGGTAGGTGACAGCTTGAATCTTTTGCTGTTCATAGTCAGCTGCACCTTCGTCTGTTCGCCCTTTTTGCAGGTAACTTGGCTAGAGATGTCTGAAACAAAACAGTAAAATCTGTGCTCAGATTATCTTATTTGCTTCGCCAAGACAGGACTTGATTCAAAACAGTAACACAAATGTAAGCTATGGGACCCTGTGCAAGACTATTATATATAATTATCGATAGGGCCAGTTGGTCAATGCGCCACATAAGTTAACCTCAAGCCAAGGCCCCTCGTACCCTTCAGCTTTCATTCCGCGTCCGCATTGAAAACTTTTCCAAGAAATTCCAAATCCTGGTCAATCATAAAATCCGCAAGATTCATGTGAGGTAATGCGTCAGTCTGTTCAGAAGTGAAAAAGTCACCCCAGTGTTCTGAAAGCATACTGGAAGCCGCTGTGTCGTTCGAATGCGATCGATCCGAAGCTGGACGCAAATTTTATCAGTTAGGTGAAACTTAAAGTGACATATTAACCGAACCCAGCTTTTCAAGATCAATTTTCGTTGGCGTAGTTGCATTGAGCTATCGCCACCAATGCCAAGAGGAACGCTTGACTTACTCAAAGTATCCACGATGAGGACAACCTGCGAAAGGTATTCAATGCATCGTGCTATGACGCGATTTCCGGAATCAAGTCGGTGAAGCGCTCCAATTGCTTTCTCAATATAGCCCCGGGACTTGTCCACCGTGTCCCATGTTGAAGGGCTGTCATCTCGGTCTTTCCAAGCTACTATCATGCAGCCAACTATTACCAGTGCGGCATTGAATGCTATAATCTCATAAGCATTTGTATTAATGCCGAAAGCATATGAAATTGAAACCCCTCACTTACTGTAGTATAATGTATAGTTCCACCCGCCCAAAAGTTCGTGATGTCGAGCTGTAGACGTCGTGATGCTATTGACCATGGCAATGATGGAACTGGCAGATTCAACACAACTGTGTACGCTTGCAAGACCCATTGGCATGACGATTCTTTTATCCTCGGCGGATATATCACTAGGAAGCCAAAAGGCTTTCAGAAGACTTTCAAGACGAGAACGGTGCAGAAGTATTCGCAAATTATGGTAGCGCACAGAAAGAACAATGTCAAACCGGTGCTTTATCGTATAACGCGGGTCTATCTCTTTCACCTCTTCAGGGGTCATCAAGTGCTCATGGATGTGTAATCCTAAAGATGGTACGAGCTGAGTACGCCATTCATTGAGCCGACGCTGTCCATCAAGAATATGCGACATCGAATCCGCAGCGCTCAGTGAATTTTGAAGACCTAGATTCTGTCCATAGCAAGAATCCAGAACATGATACAGTATGACATACAACTTGCTAAATTTTCGTCAGCACTCAGAAGGTAATAGCACTGATATGCTCACATTGCTGCTGTAAAGAAAGCACCATCCAGCTGGGACGAGCCACTGTCCTCTGAGCCGGAGCTCAGCATTTGTATTTCTTGAGAAGGTAAATCTAGCTGTATGTAGGACTCGGGGATCGAGCAAGGGCGACCGAAAGTCATGCTGAGAGTACTGGGTCGATATGAGTACCTCCCGTCATGAAGGTTGAAGTTCACAGTGCTTACCGATCCAAGAGAACACAGCCGAACCACGTGCGTTTGCGAATTTCATACTCCAATGGAGAATATCCTTGATTTGTATCAGGTGAATGCAAACCTATCTGGTAAGCAGCAGATATAGCTAAACCATGAGTGGTCCATGCTTGAATTGATTTCTGGGTTCCTTGAAGATACTGTCCCAATATCAGAAGGTACTGAACTGGTAATCATGCAGTGAGTAAAATAAACGTAGCGACATGAAGAATATTGGCCCGGTATCGAATGCTACTTACCCATCTCAAGACTTGCATTACGCTTCGATTCTCTGTCACAGAGACTGTTGGCTCTTTGATAATATATATCTGATTCTTGAATGCGTTCTTCCGGCGAGATGCCATCTTTCATTGACAGGCTTGTGGATATAGCAAGGATTATATTTAGTAATCCGAGCCAGGTCCGCCTGATTTTGCTGAAGCCCCTTAGCCGCATCTGAAGGTACGTCTCACAGAAAGAGGTTTCATGGATGAAGGGAAGTAACTGGCCTGTCTTTTCGAAATATTGTTTAATCAACGTTCGAGTACGATCTTCTGGTGGCAGGGCATAGATATTCACATGCCTTGGTGCGATGAAGTCCTCGGCTGTAGGTTCTTGGCTGACGCCGGGGGCTTGAGTTTGACCGACGCTCACCATGCCACCACGTTTTTGTACCGGTGGCGGCGTCACGACACGGGACACATCATTCGATTCTGTCTTTGACATTGCTCGAGATAGATATCTCATGAAAGCTATATTGGTTGATGGACCTTGCTGAGTTTAGCAAGCTATACATCTTGTCGACATGAATTTGGATACATACCGAAAAACCCGCACTCTTTTTCATCGGTGAAATTCATTGCCCCCATTCCATCTATAGCATTTTCCGAGTAATCAACCTCTCCGAGCTCAGAGATTGTATCGGACTGGCGTTTTTGAGCGACGTCATCTGTCGGCTGGGCGGCTACAGGACTCGAAGTGATTGGACCTTTTGCTTGCCAAAGCTGTTGAACCGTTCTTTCAATATCGACAAGCCTCTTCTCCAATCTTAAGATATACCTGAAATGGGTTAGTATATAATTCACAAAACAATGAGATTCCCTGAAATACCTCTTATCTCCTGCAAGATTATTCGAACATCCGTCTTCTGGATAAATGCACTCAACTTGGAGGTCTTTGCACATTGAACATGGGCTTTCACCGGTGCACTTTTCAAAGACAAGATGTTAGTTTTCTGACTTTGACATTTCATTTGCCATATCTTTACAAGCTGCACAGGACGGGGTTTAAAACGGGTCCCGGGAAGCAGAGAAAAAGAAAAACGCGGAAAATGGGAAGAAGCGGATCAACCAGTAAGGACTAGTATCAAAGGACCCCTTCAGTTCCTTCTCGTCATTCGTTGCACTGCTACAAATTGTACTTACCCGCGACTTCCGTTGCCGACATGAGCTGCAGGCCAAGGGAACCCTTCGCCTCTTCAGTCTGGGTGCTGGGGACGTCATGAGGAAATGTACGGTGCCCTCAAAAATGGACTATCCTCACAAGTCTAAGCAAATAGTTCAAGTTTTCGAATCCTTGAGAAATTAAACGGGGATTGAGCGAAAAGAAAATGGAGTGGTCGAGCTAGTGGCGAATTTTTCCGTCGTTTACGCCCCACATCAGGCCCGGAATCCTTCGGGCGCAGCAAGAACTACTAGGCCTCGCCAAAACCCGCCCACCGCCCAAACCCGCCCACGAAAACCCACGTTACAGGTCGCGCCGCCACTTACATAATCGTCAATCGCCAGACGCTATACCGGATTTGGATTTTAGTGGCGATAAACGTATTATGTAAGTGGCGGCGCGACCTAGAAAACACGGCACCAAAACAAGTGTATTACAGGAGGGCTTAGGGCTACGCATACTCGCCTGGCTTACAGCCACGCTCTTACCTCACACATCGCCAAATACAGCAAAATGTCAACAGAGACAGAGGGCGAGGTGACTACTTGACAAGCCCGAAAATTTTACCATACTAATTAATTCAAGTCTCCTCACATCCGCCTTACATTTACACCCACCACTTCTTTGTATACACAATATCTTGAATATACGCAAGATTTGCCAGAGTATCCGCAAACTCATAAAAATGGCTTTGCCTATATTGTGTCGTCACGAAATGGGTCGGAAGTAAAAGTGGAAGAAGCAATTGACAGTGTGAGTTCTTTGGAGCCTAAGCGCTTGCCATACGCTTATTGAATACTGTTCAAGCGCTCACGAAATTCTTCCAAGGTGCAATACGGAATGCAACGAAATCATACGCAGCGCCCTTCGAACGCCCATTCTATCTTCGGCGATTCAGGCTATTTCCATAGCACGAGCACTTGTACAGGGGTCAAGGTCTGCGAGTGGATTCATCCTGATCTGCACCATATGTGTCATTCTAGAGTTGACGAAAGTATTTGGGAGCAAATCCGAACAATTCGACATAAAGTTCCATTCCTACCTACTGAAGATCCACAGAAGCGTGCAATTGGGTGAGTTTTTCGCTTATCAAGTACTCCGTTAGCGCTTTAAAAGCTTACAAGAACCAGAGAATACCAGGCTCATCAACGGCTTTTTGACCCTGGCAACCCGCGAACAATGTGTATTCCAAGGCTTGAAACCCTGAACCTTTTATGTACTTAGTCTAGTTCTTCGCGATCAATCCTACATTGTTACTTGGAACCTGCTATTGCGATAGTATCTTCACTGTTTGACTCGTTGACAACCCATCCTGCAATTAGGCCAGTTCCTCAGCGATCTGACCTCATTGGCGCTCTACCTGACACATCCTGCAAGACGACTCTATAGACCCGAGCCCGTGTAAAGCCTAGCAACTAGGAAACGGTACGGTTGCCAGTCAACATCTTGGGATCCGCAGTTGGTGCCCGGAAGGCCATATTCAGCCTGCTCAGCACAAATACCTATTCTACCCCATAAGAATAAGGTATTCCCAGTACGTATTACCTTCGCGCATACAACTCACCGTGACCAGTTAGCAACGCGTAACATTACGACGCGATGGTCGACAGCGACAAGTTCCCGTGGCAAGTCCAAGGGCGATTCCCGTTTTTTCTACAATCACTACCTAAGTGGCGGGTGGTGCTCTGCATAAAACACGGGAGCTGCTTTACAACCGATAAGCTGCAGCAACACCTAATTCATTTTCATGGAGCAAGTGATAACGAGGCGATTGATGTCGTCTGTTCCTGGGAATGTACCGAAACTGCAACGAGGTGGAGAGACATCGTCCAGCCGACTAGTGCGATGGGTTTGGCTGAGCTTCGACAGCTGCCGCTAATACAAGGCTACGGCTGTAGCGCTCCGGGATGTCAATATCGCGGAGTGACTCTCGAGGGCCATGCTGCCCACATGCAACGAGCCGGCTTTTCACATTGGAATCCGAAGCGCGAGTTTATGCAAACCTTGTCTGCGGTGCCTGTCAGAAATAGCCAACGCATACATCAGCCGCACCAACAGCATAATTAACTAATCACACAGTACGATATGTATAATCAGGCGATACAATATGAATAATCAGGCGACACAATATGTATAATCAGGCGATACAAAATGTCTAATCAGATGCTTCTATATACTGTACCAGGCGGCATAACTAGTCCGAATATTTAAGGACGCTCGTCCCGCATCATGTACTTAGTTCATCGTGTCTTATTTTTGCAGTGAATAAGATAGCATACTACTATCAACAATGCAACTACTTCCTTATTGATATCATTACGATACTCAATTATCTTTGGTTCTCTTTTGAGTTCTCATCTGTTAGCAGAATATCTACTGTGATTTACATCTCGGTAACGAGTAGTTGATCATTGTTTCTGACAATAAGACACCCTCATAACAGAAGGTTGAACTCATTCCTACTCGATCTATCATGGCAGGACCGGGAGAAGCTAGCTCCACTGCGCGAGCACCAATTCAGAACCCGGCTCAGATTGTCCAGCAGCTTCAGGAGCAGGTTGCAGCACTTGAAGCAGCTCAAGCTGAATCCTTACGCACTCAGGCAGCGGGCGGACCACTCAAGATAGGCAAGGTTACCCCGTTTAATGGCCGACGTGAGAATCTCAGAGCCTTTTTGGCACAAATGCAGCTATATCTTGCAAACAACTCTGGAAGATTCGCCGGTGAGGCAGACAAAGTACTTGCAGCTTCTAGTTTTCTTGAAGGAACCGCGATGAATTGGTTTGAGCCATTTTGAGAAATTGGTTTGGAAATGAAGACGAACGACACAGCGAAACCAGGCACATCTTTGCTCATTACGACAACTTCGTGCAACGATTAAAAACTGTATTTGGCACTGTTAATGAAGAACTCGACGCTATCCAAAGAATTAAGACACTACGACAGTATCGCTCAGTCGGGGAATACATCTCACAATATGTACAAGCCGCAACGTACACTGGATGGAACGATGAAGCACACCGAGATCAGTTTTACGAAGGACTCAAGGATGAAGTACGAGCGCGAATCACATTAATGGCAGAGCGACCATCTTCATGGCAGGCAATGATGAGCGCTGCTTCACAAATTGACACTCAGATATATTCGTGGAAAATGAAAAAGAAGCATGCATGGAATAGGACCAAACTGTAACACTTATAAGTGTTAAGGGGTAATACAGAAGGGGTTACAATAGTAGGGTAAGAGAGTGTGTGGAATAGTTTTCCTTGATACTGAAGCCTGCCTCTCACTCTCTTAGGCATCAGGCTCCTTCTTTTCTGAAATGTGAAGCGCTAGTGGAGGACACGATGGACACGAGAAGGGGTTGTTGGAATGTACGCAAGAGATTGTTAGACCTTCTTACGATTCCAAGGAGGGTTGAGGTGGACTATTTATGTACAAATCAATGCTAGCACAGAACCTCTCTCGACTGAATGATCGTTATCACTGCTGCTAATCTATATGAAGGAAAGATTTGCATATTCTGATGAATATATCAGAATGAGTGAAATTACGATCACTCACTATGCCTCATCAAGGAAGGATAGTCTATAAAAATAGCTACACCTTCCGAATCCGGCGTCATGAACCCGTACGGCATCAACATGCTGATAGTCTCTGATAAGTGATCTTGAACATCATGTACAAGGCCGCGCCTAATGATGATGGTGCGATGAGTGGTGTACCTGAGTCAAAAGTACTCCTAAACTCTAATATGACGCTAATGCGGCTCCTCTAGCAATAGCCGAAAAATCTTCCGCACTCAGTTAGTGAGATCCAGCCCGTCGGCTCGATATCTCAACTGTCAAGATACCAGCATAAAGAGATAATCAAGTCTATGGTTGTGCCATGTCTAGCAAATTATAGAGCCTACACATTTACGGTCTAAATGGAAGAACAAAGTTGTTCTTTCAACACTTCTTATATTAGATCAATCTATACAACTAAGCTTACCCTGGCCAACTCGCAACTGCCTACAGTTATCCTGTTAGAGTTTCCTGATCTTACAGATCTCGTGCTGCAGATTTTCCGGCAAGTCGACCGAATGTAAGACATCTGAGAGCACTGTTGCATGGCGGATCTAAGGTGGATCGTCAGTACATAGGAGGAAGGCATCGTTGGCGATCTACTCAGGATTCCAAATTCGGAGGCAACCTTACTCTTTTAGTTTGTCAGTATTCTTTGCTTCAATAACAGAACATCAGGTTAGGCTTACCTCATTGTAATACAGCCCGCTGAGTTCACCAGCGCAGTAAAGTCCTGAATACGACGTGACGTGTCAGCAAGTTTCACGTGTTCATGCGAATAGCTGATGGATTTCCCTGTCATAAGGAATATTGAAAAGTTATACCTGGAATAGGGGTACCCGTCGTGGAGAGCACACGGGAATCAAGATCGACCTTCAGTCCTCCAAACGTGAACACAATCTTTGCAGTTAGAGGATAGCTAAATACCCATCCGTATCAGTGGTATTTCAGCAGAGTATATGATTTGAAAGGATCATTACCCATAGAAAGGAGCCACTTTGATCGGAGCAGCCCAGTTGGTCTTGTTAGGAGTTAGGCCGAAGGTGCTCTTGCCATCAAGAGCCATAGGGTTGAATTCTTTGCCATTGATCCTGCAACCAGACATTAGTATAAGACTCTAACCTTAGCTGTACATGACTTACGAAGCATTGTATTCATCCACTGTCTTCTTCAGTTCTTGAGGAACGAGGCCGAGTTTTACTGCAAGATCTTCAATCGTATCGCCCTTCTCTGGGTCAAGGTCAGTTGTATCATATACCCAACCTGGTCGGAATCGGTCCATAATTGGAGCGTCGGTAATGCTTCGAGACGATTTAGCCGTATGTCATTTGCAATATGGGTTTATCTGGCTCACAAATATGCTTTTTGTTTTTGGTCTGAGATGCACGTTAGTGATGCATACTCGCCTTTCGACCAACTTCGCTACTTACCGCGCCATGTCTCATAGGCAATGACTTCGCAAGTAGCGAAAAGGCTGCATTTGTCAGTTTGAAACTTGGACAAGCCGGACAGGGAACATACGATCGATTCCCTTCATCATAAAACCGCTTGGAGTGTCTTAAATAGGTGATGTGAGCCTTTATCCATAGTTTTTTTCAGATGATTGGAGCATACTCGTTCACGACAATACCGAAGCTGTGGCCCCAGACCGTTGCCTCCGGTTTTGAAGAGCGAGTATCAACAAGTTCACACTGTCATGGTTTTAGTGAGTCTTATGAGATCTCCATTGGGGTAACTTACGTGCAGGCCATGGAAGGAGCCCGCTGTTGCGGCACCAACTTGCAAGCCCATCTTGAGGCCGAAACCTGTGTTATACTTGAGACCAGGGGCTACCAACCCAAGCTGCTCGGCTCTAGGTCCAACGTATCGACTCAACCTGCCATATCTTTTAGATTCATATCATATCGAACGAGTTCTGATGACACTCACATTTCGCGATTACCCTCGAAGCCACCGCATGATAGCATGACTCGCTCACCAAACACTTTGGCGAAGCGGCCGTCGTTCTTTCGGACCTTGACACCACAAATGGTACCATCGTCTTGGGTCAGTAGTTCTTCCGCATTTGTCTCCCACATAATGTCTACGTTAGGGAAGGACAGTATGTGCTTGAAAAGCTTGAGGATTATGGCATACCCGCCACCCTGTTTGTAGTAATTAGATATTGGCTGGTACAAAAATCTTTTGAGGACGCGTACTTCTCCTTTGGCGAAGTTCTGGCCTAAAGATTCTTTAGCATTTGGCATAGCCTGAAATTACATTTCTCAGACAGCTTACCAGTATTGAATCCGAGGTAGACGTTTCTCTCATCTTGGTGTTGGACTATGATTCCGTCTACCATAAAAGGTCAGTATCAGTCCGAGCAGTTGAAGAGCTTCCGAATCTGTTTACGGTCCAAAAGAAACTTCACTGTGCTGGGAACTTCGGCTTCCAGTTTCTCGCAGTATGCCTGATCGGCAAGCCCATTACTGCCACAATTAGAGAGTGTGATATTTGGCCTAGTGGGAACGCTAACCTGACGAGCTAGACACTAGTGAGTCGCAAGGAAGATAAAAGTCATTGGCCCACCACTTACCTTCATCTCATTCTTGAAGTGGCTATCAAACTTGTTATCTGCACAGTATATTAGTAAGTTGTACTTCAATTTGCAATTATCTTGCAACACACTCTTGTCCAACCGAAAGAAGGCCGGTGTCCACCTGAATGAACCTTGTAAGCACACATATGTCTCAATTATTACCAAGACTCGGAAGCTTCTACCTGCTGGCACCACATCGTTCTCCATCTTTACCGGCTTCTATCAAGACGACTTTGGCGGCCTTTCCCTGGGTTTTGGTATCTTCAAGGAAGTTTAGAGCAGTCATACACCCCTAAGCATCATCACAAGGATCATCATTAGCACCTTCGTCTCGATACATTTATTTGTCAAGCTTACAGCGAAGCCAGAGCCAACCACAATAAGGTCATACACGGGGTCGGCATCCGAAAGGCTATTGGCAGGTGAATTGATAGTCGACATGATGCGAGCTTTCTTCGTGATGGTTGTCGATATAGGCCTTTTGAAATTACTGATATTTAGGTCTCGACAATGAAGAAATTAGTGACAGACAAGACGGATTTTGGTTGAATGTGAACTGCGCATGCGATTTCTTCTTCTATTTAGCTTTTCTGTTTGATGAGCCAAGAACTGGGTGGCGTGGGGGCGGGGGATGTAAAAGTCACCAAATTCCGGCGAAATCTCTGGCCAGAAGTTGAAAGTGACGTGACATCGGGCTTTGTAACCAATACGGGATCTACCCGAGCTTCTTGGCTCCGTATGAGACCAGCCGTATCTCCCCGTCGGAACACGATCCGAAAACTCTCGTATTCAATCTTGCCGCCTTTTCCGGCTTGTGGGACGTTGTGCAGATGTATATAGTCATTCTCAAGGCTTATTGGAAGTATTTGGAGCGCCACCGAATCTTTATCCTACTCGGAAATTTCTGCCGTTTCGCGGGCTAGGTAATTGAATGGGTCACAGCGAACCAATACTGCAGACCCGGACTGAACCTTCCATAACTTAACGATGTTGGGTGAATATACATTCGTCCACTTTCATTACGTGTATAGTTAACATTAACATAAGTCCGAGTTTCCTGGCCTTGATGAATTGAACCATGTCAACCATCGCCTCCAATCCTCGCTGAAACAACAGATTAAAGGCTACTCATCAATATACCGTATTCTGTTACACTAAAATTGCCAAGAAATTCTACATATTGAACGCGGTGATCTGGTAAACCAGTCTGAAATGATCAGTGACGTGAGCTTACAGCCCCTTTGCTTGTGTCAGTGCGAGTGATCGGATTCCCATGAAACTTGAGCCTTCTTGAATGCTTTATTTATTGGTGACCTCACGCAGTCAAGATGAGCAAGAAGAGTGTAGTTTGGCCATAACGGGTCACCTGTCGCTGCGGTCGTAGACCGTAGCGTCAGATAGGGCCCGTTCGCGCTCCCTTGTAGGGAGGCGATGTGTCTGTATTGTAGTGGATTCTATATACAGAGGGAAGGCGGGAGGGACAAAATCGAGACTTGACTGCGTGAGAGATGACGAGCTACCCGCAGAGGCAAGCAACTGACTCTACCATAAAGTTGGCGTCACTATGGCCATAGTGACAAATTGGCCATAGTAAATTTGTTAGGAGAACGCACCGGTGCGTTTGGCGTCACTGCTGATTTTCACTCCAGTAGTAAACTGCCGGTGCGTTCGGTGCGTTCGGTGCGTTTGGTGCGTTTGGTGCGTTTGGTGCGTTGGGTCCGGTGCGTTTGCTCGGCCGGTGCGTTTGGCTCGGTGCGTCCGGTGCGTTTGCTCGGTGCGCCCGGTGCGCCCGGTGCGTTCCACCCACGAGTCCTCCCAGTACCTTACCCACCGCCAGCACTACCACTCACCACCACTATGGATAGCCACTCTACTCCCAAAATTCGAAAATAATTTTATCGTTCGG
>PPJX02000238.1:0-14555 GCA_003705915.2 Lipomyces lipofer | reverse complement strand
AAAGATCTCCAGCATATACTGCTGCTATGGTATTGATACCTTCTCAAAAGTGGACCTGGATTGAGGACAACTGTGAGAATTATACCGATAATTCTATGAGTACTATACGATCGCTAAGGCTGTTGACCTTAAATCAATATATTTTAGAATATTAACTATGCTACGAGAGTGTAACGGTGGCTATGGACTAGGAGCTGGACTGACACTGGACAGGAAAGCGGGGCAGGAAACTGGAAAGGACTTCGGTCTATTACTGGGCTTGAATACAAGACTTTCTGACTGAGGGACCAGCAGGTACAGAGACCCCTTTATATATTCTGGTCCCTAAAACATAATAAACAATAAATAACAAGCAAATCCATGTCGCATATATTATTATTACCCCAACACTCCTCTCTACCCCGCTGCGGACTCCCGACACCCGGAACACCCCGCAGCGGACGCCCAACACCCGGAACATCCCCCACGAACCCCGCAACACCCCACCTCCGACTCCCCCACTTGCGACCCTGACAGAGAGGTCGGTATGAACCCCGTTTATATACACCTCTCGTCACCATAAAGACAAACAAATCTGCAAGAAAAACTTTTCACGGACTAAGCGTGTGCAAAGACTTTTCACGGACAAGGCCGTGTGTAAAACTGAATAAACAAACAACATTCGGACAAGTCCGCAACCAGCAGCTATGGAAAAGCGCGAAGTTTTTCCGTCGCTCAGGGGTAGGCCGAATCCCTGAGTACCCGAAGGTTAGCCAGCGCCTTCCATAGCCGAGCCCTAACCTCTCAGACTACGAGACCCTCAGAGGTTCGAAGGAATGAGCCCTAACCTCTCAGACTACGAGACCCTCAGGGGCGTGCTCCTGACAATCCGGGACCTTCACCTTGATCTCTTCGATGGCGGCGCTACCTTTGGCTTCAGACCTTGAACCAAGGTAAACCTACACAAGAGGCTGCTGGGATAAGCACCGGTTATCCCCAAAGCTTCGGACTGATTAGGCTTAGTGTAGACCAGAAAAGCCTAGCGTACGGTCGTTATTCTACGGTGGTTATCCCGTTTATGATTTAGGATGAGAACGGGTTTTTTATTAGATGAATCGATAGAGAACAATACGACGATTCCAACGGTACCACACTTAGATCCTGTACTACTATATTAAGTGAGTTATTTGCGTTTTAAGTCCAATAATAGGGTGAGTAGTTCTGAGGGGGGGTAAGTTCGTCACAGTAGACTAAACTCCCAACCGCGGTTAGGGTAGCATGATTCTGAGCGGCAGACGTACGGTGGTTATTCTACGGTGGTTAGGGTAGAATGATTCTGAGCGGCAGACGTACAGTGGTTATTCTACGGTGGTTATCCCGTTTATGTTGCGGCTTTTTTCAGGGGAACTTAGGGTTTCAGAGTAAATTTAACCACATCGATCGATTGTAGAACATACGAGCATTATTTCCAGCAGCATCCGACCACCATTGATAGTTTTCTTCTTATTTTTAATCCCACTGCAGTTTTGGTTGGGGCAGCTTTAGGGTTTATTGCAAATGTCGCAGCAATCCGATTCTACATGCTCATCCACCGTACTGCGGGCCGAACCGCATAGCACTCCCCCTGTCAGGAACAAGGTGAGTTTTGCTGCACTGACTTCTGGTTAGGGTTCGACGAAGTGCAAAGTTCACGGCGCCTAAGGCCTGGACACCACCCTCGATCTAGGTCGAGCCCGACCTGGCCAGCGACTATCACACCCCGACCTCGCTTATGGGACTATCACATCCGACCCCGCTTATGGGACTATCACACCGGAACCCCGCACGCCTAAACGCATCCGTTGTCAGGAACCAGTCCTGACAGGGTAAGGGTTAATAGACGACAAGGGAAGTCGGAGATGAGCATCGGAGATGGAGGTCGGCGAAGGTCCTCGGAGGAACGTCGGTGAAGGTCCTCGGAGGATGGCGTCGGCCGAAGAGTTGTTAGTTGTCGGAGATGGGCGTGAACGCCCATTACACCTATCATCCGCGCCTGTCAGGGACGATTACACAAGTCAAGCGTTCAGGCACTGGTTCGAGAATATTCGACTTGAGGATGTTCCTTTGGTTGGGGGAAAGAACGCATCACTCGGTGAGATGTACCGCGCCTTGGCGACAAATGGCGTTCTCGTTCCCAACGGTTTCGTCCTCACTATGCATACTTATCACGACGCCCTCCAAGACGCTTGCGCATGGCCGGCATTGCATGCATTGCTGGATCTCCTGGATACGACAGATATAAAGGCGGCCAAGGCACGCCAACTCGTTTATGCCGCGACCGGGACTGAAAAACTACGTCACCAGATTGCCGACGCTTATCGCAGCCTCGAGGCACAATATGGCCAGGCGTAGCCGTCGCAGTCCGAAGTTCGGCGACCGCGGAGGATCTTCCCACAGCCAGTTTCGCCGGTCAGCATGAATCTTATCTGAATATCAGTGGCGCCGAAAATATCTATGAGGCATGCCGCCATTGCTTTGCCTCGCTCTTCACCGACCGCGCAATCGTGTACCGTGTAAATAATGGCTTCGATCACTTCAAGGTCGGTTTGTCAGTAGGAGTCATGAAACTTGTTCGCTCGGATCGCGCGGCGAGCGGTGAAGGGCTCGATGAAGTTGCCCGGCAATAAATGGACAATGTTTTGGACGGGAAGAGACACGAGAGAGGAAGAGAGATTAAGTCTGGGTGTTCAACGACCGAGAAGATATTAAAAAGTGTCCTCTATGTTTTGATAGCAAATATATGTGCGTTTACCGTACATACCCCTGAGCATTTCAATGAGCCATGTAAAGTTCGAGAACTCTTCGGATTTAGATAATTTACGTGTCCGAGTTTATATTACAAGTCAGTGTTAACCCATTGTTTATCTCTCCGTGTTCATAGCTATGGCAGCCCGGCGTGCTCTGAGAGTTAGATCGACAGGGAATCTTCATAGGCCAGTTTTGGGGACTTCCGTATATTGAAAATTGTCGTCAAAAAAGGAAAAGAAGAAAAGACAAAGCACGAAAGATAAGACGTATAACGGTACGCTGATACGATGGTTGCGGGTACAAATTACATTTAATCCGCATGCCCGCTCGAAACATGGTCCTTACATTATGCAATAAAGACTATAATTCGAAAGCCCCGATACGTCCAATTCAATGCTGGATTTTTATTTGGGTGAGTCGTGTTTCAGCAAAATGGTGTTTAGTTCATCAATACCGGTTGTGAATGGGAGGCTGGGTCGCTGGCTCGGACAATATTGAGTTCTAAAGCTGATTTCGACATTTTGGAGCCTTGTACTGTTTTTCGGACGGTGCAGATTGTTTCCCGCCTTTCCTTATGGCCCACGCTGCCAACGGCTGTCGCCTCAATATGATCACCCTTGTCTCTCCAGTATATAGGCCCATGAGGGAAATCTTCGTATGACCCTTCCCATTTGAGTACAGTCTGCAGAGCGGGATCCAGAACTGGCATTTGACCAAATTCAAAGTCTAGTTCCCCACCATACTTCTTTGGCAAATTCGCAGGATCAATAAATGATTCGAATGTTGCTTTCATATCATGGTGCGAGAGGATGAAGATTTTGGACGTAGTGATTGGATCAAACCATCTCTTGATCCAGCCCCACACGGTAGAGAAGAATGACGGCGCCCCAATGATCTGTAGATCAATGGATGATTAGCACACAGGTGGCCCAGAGTCAAAAGGATTGAACTTACAAAGATACAGCCTAATGTCTCCGGATAATGTGCTGTCGCTAACATGCTTGCATCTTGCATGTGAGCCCTCAGGTTCCAGAACATTCCAAGGGATACTCCGCTTATGTCGACGATATTCATTGTTTGTGTTATAGGTGTCCCCGGATATTCCCTATCGGTCAAGACCGTACATAGCGGCATCACAAATCGTGTCAGGTTTTCGTATAAGGCGAATAGTCCGAGGAGCTTCTGCGGAGTCTTGACCGCCGCTTGCGTTCCAATGGCTGACTTCTCGTATGTGGACATAGTTTTTGGGTTCAGATGCTTGACCTCGAAGACATAGACTGGCAGGCCACGTCGATCTCGCCGGCCTGTCCATTGTGGGTACTGTTGTAACAATCCTAATCAGCATGCTTTTATGGAAGTCTCGGTGAACGTCATTAGCTCTTACAAGGCGACGGGTCTCATCGTACCGTTCGAGATCAATTGTCCTGTACAATGTATCTATTTCATTCGTGTTTCGCCATTCCTCGGTGGTTTCGAATTGCGTGAATGCATCTTGGACGCTGAATTGTCGTGCTCGAAGAAAGCGTCTAAAGTGACATCAGCGGTGCATTGGTACATAAGAAGCAGAGTAGACTCACAGAAGCAGAGCGTCTTCATGATGAGCAAATTCATCGTCAGCATTGCCAGGCTCGTAGAGTCCCTTCTCTATGCAGAGCGCTTTGAAGCTCCTCAATATCTCCTCTTCGTCTGGCGTGAGATGTCCCAATTGACCTTGAGGGAATCCGTACTCAACGACAGCACCCTGTTTTATGTGTGCCACTCCTGCAATTGACATGGCTGCTGGTATGATGTGTGAGGAAGTGAGAAAGTGACGAAGCTGAATCTTTAGGGACTGAATGTTTAGCGTCGCGTTGTCCGTAGCCGTTGAGTGGGAAGGAAGTTGGCATGCCTTGAAGAATTGACCCAGGGCCACCTTTTTCCGAACACTACACAGATAATAAGCTGTGAGAACAGAGGGTTAAGCATTACCCTGCCTGTTACAAAGTCCCAGGGGTAAATTGAGTGGGAAGCGATGGACGCTACAGAAGAACCCCGCTAAGCCGATTCGCTGTAAGCCGATAAACTCTTTAAGCCGATCAATTTCTCTGTAAAAATTCGCTTAGATGCTATCAATTTACTTTTATAAACAATAACTTCGCTAAGCCGATAAGAATTGGCTGTAAATATTACATCGGCTTAACGCGGTTTTACTGTACTTAAGTCTGGGGGTCGATCCGGGTAAGCAAAGGGAGCGGGCAAAGCGAAGGCTTTTATATCTCGGGGCATTATAAATCGAGAACGACGCAAGCCGGGGTTTATAGGGGACCAAACAAGAGGACACGACGGGCATCCACAGTAATGAGCCGCACACTCAGACCCAAATACGGTTCAACACCGATCTAGGAGAAGGGTTCCTGAGCAATGACATGATAGGGCTGCGGCTGGGGCTCAGGGTTCTGAACCCTTCGTGGCCGCTTACGAAGCTCTTCGGTGCATCCTTGCAGTATTAACTCTTGGGGTATTATACGACCCCAAGTTGATAGTACACACAACTATATAACTCAGGGACAGACTTAACAGCAGGCCTCGGACATGAAATGTCTAGGGCTGACACGATACGATATCACCGGGGTTTGCCCATATCGTATATCGTATATCGTATCGCCTTATCGCCTAAAGTACGATACGATATCGCCAACTGGGCGATATAGCGCAAGGATAAAGTAATTAAACTCTATTGAAATTCTGCCTCAGCCTGCCAGTCAGAGCGTCCTGCCAGTAGTTGAATAATCCTAGACCATTAACCATATCTTAATGCCCCGGTGCGTTTGGGTGCACTCCAGGTTTGCACTCCCATAGTAAACTGCCGGTGCGTTTGGTGCGTTGGGACCGGTGCGTTTGGCTCAGTGCGCTCGATGCGCTCCACGCCCATCAGCGGTACGTTCCACCCACGAGTCGTCCCAGTACCTTACCCACCACCAGCACTACCACTCACCACCACTATGGATAGCCACTCTACTCCCAAAATTCGAAAATAATTTTATCGTTCGGGTGGTTTGTATAGGCGCGTGGCATGCTGCCACAACCATCTATACCTTAATTACCTAATTAAATACCAAACGTGGCCATTACACGTAGAAAATTTGGAAAATTCATTTCCAACAGGTCTCATAATTGTTCGACGTGTTTCTGTTGAGCTACTAGGCATTTTGTGCTGTTGTTTGCTGGCCCAGAATGTTGTGATGTCCTTTCGAATTCGGCGTTGCTGCTGGCGGGCACCTAACCCTACGCCTGACGCATCGACCGCCTGACGTTGAAACGAAGTTGGTTGCTCTTTCCACGCTCATTCGATCGGCTGCCGAGGAACTGCCAGCCATTGAGGACAGTTCGTTTGGGGCCAAATTTTGACCGCTTCGGGAAAGCCCGACTAGTTCTGACAGGTAAGAAACAAAGCGTCGTGCTCTCATCGCATTGGTGTTCGGAATGCTAATTTGCTCTACCCTTGGCACTCGGGTAGGTGAGGCGAGCCGTGGTACATCCAAATTCTATCGCGCGCGTGCAGCAATAACAAAGCGATTGATTGAGAAGTATTGGCTTACCATAATCGCAGTCGAGGCAGACTGGCCCGACGCTAGGACAGTCGATCGGTATGCCCGACAAAGGAGGCGATCCACTGGCCTCGTTCAAACGCTTTCCTACGTGGATGTGGCGAAATCAAGAGGTGAAAGATTTTATTCAGTGGCTGCAGCAGCATAACTTGCAGCGTCCTGCTGCGGAGCGGCTGGGTTCTATGGGCTGGATCTGTACAGCCTTAAGTCCTCCATTCGTGCAGTTCTGGATTTCCTCGAGAAGACCGACGCCGAAGCTGCCAAAGCCGCGCGGCAACGGTATGGTTGTTTAACACCATGACTGGAGGATCCAGAAAGATATGGCTTAGCTGCACTCAAGCGGGGTCAAGCTCCCTGTGAGGAGTCGGTCGTGCGGACTCTGGTGGATGTCCTCTCTAAGCGACTGGAGTATGCTCGACAAGACAGTGGGGGTTTTATTGATGCAGAGATGAATGCACGACTTGTCAGAGATGCAGAGGAGCACTATCGCGCGATGTACCACGGTTCTGACTTTTCGTGGAACCTTCGAGATACCTACATGTTCGAAACTCTTGAAAGGCTCCTCACAGAGAAGAGCGGCTCAAAGGCAATCGTGTGGGCTCGCAACAGTCATATTGGTGATGCGCAGCACACTGGCATGGGAATGCATCGCAACGAGATTAACATCGGGCAAATGTGCTGGGAGCAGTATGGCGAAATTGGATGTGGTTCACACTGTTACTGTTGCTGCAGCACATGAACGGGATGGGCCGATGGAAGTGATGAAAGTCCAGCCGTCATTAAATGGGAGCTATGAGCGGCTCATGCTCAACGCCGGGCTCTAGCTTCCTCCTCGACTTGCGAGAGGGACAACATGACGAACTCCGTGAAGCCCTCATGGAAGCAAGGATCAAGCGGTTCATTGGTGTAATTTATAGGCCACTAACGGAACGATGGAGTCATTACTCCGAAGCCGTGCTGCCGAAGCAGATGGATGCTTATGTATGGTTTCGTGACGCAAATGCTGTGGCCGCTTTCGAGAAGGAGCAGCCTCGGTATCCAATAGCTGTTGATGAAACTTATCCATTCGGACTGTAGTTAAGGTTGAGATTGCTCTGTTTCGTAACAGCTTTAGTAAATCACAGTGTTCTTGATAGTTATCGCGAACGGTCGGTCATAAGGTGAGTCTCGTCTGGTTTCTGGTATTATGTTGTTGCCTGGAACTTATTGATTTGGGTCCATTCGTTTACCTTTAATTTTGTATATATGTTGTTCATCTACGTCAATTTGAACTGCGTTTGGGTTTATAATATATATCGCTCATCCCACCCTCCATGGTTCACTTGTAATGCAAGGTAGGATTGAGTTACGTCGGTTTTCAGTTTTGACTCTCCTCTGTACTCAGTTTACCATGGTAGTCGAATTTACAGTGCGTCCCAGAAAGGGCTCAATTCATAATCCGGGGGCATGTCACCTGTAGATAAGGGTTACTAGAGCCTACGCAGACACTAGCCGCGTAGTCGCAGCAAAGGTTACCGTATCCAGCTAGACGCAAACTAACATTCAATAGGAACTACCGCAGGGAAGTTAGTTGTATTCGGAGTGTGCATTGTATTGGGAGCATGTTGGTATTAAGAGGGATTTGTCAGACAGGTGTGTAAAGCCAGAGTTCAGGGTCGTCGGTTTTTCGTAGTTGTAGTTGTTGAGGTAGCCATAGAAGGAGACGACTGTGTACGATTAAGTGTTAAAGTTGAGATACTTTTGGAAGCATTGTAAATGTCATGAATTTCCCATTCCGGAAATCAAGTCGGGAAGAGTCCCCGAGTTCTCGGTCAAACTCTCGGTTCGGTCAAATCCGCGGTCAATATCTCGGTGGATATCTCGGTCGGTGGCTATCTCGGTGGATAGCCCGTGCGGAACCCTCTCCCCGTTCTACCTGGAAGATTTTGGTCACACGAGTGTTTGTGTAGTGCTTTCCCATGTATATAAATAGGGCCTCTTCGCCCCATTGTTCTTAGAGTTAAGAATAACAAGAAGAAAATCACTTAGAACTAATAATAGTCTTGCACACATCTCCTAGGTTTTTAACATTAAGTACGGTGAATCAGGAATCTCAAATAATTCGCTGTCAAGTTGCGACGCTATATCAGTGGGTTGTGAAGTCATTTTGGTGATTTAATGTATATTTATTGATATGAATGTGTATTGTTGATATTGATGTATTACGTTGTACGTATAAATTTTCTGGCTTGTTTCATCTTATAAACCTTTAAAATCAGGTATATTTTAATTTCAATATGGTCATATATGGTCATATCACTAGGGTCATATCATATCATATCATATCATATCATATCATATCATCATACGATTTCATACAAACCCATATCATATAATATCAACTCATATGATATCATATCATATAGGGTAATACATATTACCATATCGTTCATACTACTTCACACACTGAATTCGTGAGTTTTCTTTGTGGATAAAATATTAGCCTCCCTGAACATCCTATTGGTCCATTTCATCTGCGTAGTTCGGTAATCAATCTCAGTTGTTCGGTCGCTCGACCTCTTGCGACTAGCTAGAAACATAAAAATGTCCGGGTCAGCAATCATTTCTACCATCAGTTGAGCAGTTAGGATCAAACAACTCAATGGTGGTTACAGCATTGGAAGAACATCTTGCCGTCGAACCAATGCTCGTTCGACCGAAAGACTGGGGATGGCTCCTGGTGGATATGGAACCGGTAGAAGAATAATTGTAACGCCAGCATAAACATGGGGCAAACGAGGAGGTCCTGGTTTCGCATTGCACCAGCATGGTACACTCGCCCATGCTGGTTGGTCTTGCCGTTACTCAGCAAGATCACGAGAACGTTCCATTTCGTCGGTCCTTCGTGTTCAAGTGGTAGCAGATACAAATCTGCCAGCTCGATACTGCGGCGGTTGCCCACGTAGGAGCATGTAGTTGCGTAGCAAGAAATCAAGGAGCCCTTGAATGCGGTCTCCGTATCCGTCTGGACGGGAAAGCGTGGCATAGGCTATCTTCAACATTCCTTCCAAGTTATAATTATCGAATACCGAGCCAGAGCCGCGATCAGCAAACCCTCTCGATTTCGTTGGTAAATGTTCATCGAATATGCATTTAATATTGCCTGCACATTTTTCGTACGAGGTTTCGGCTGAAGGTTGATCCTGAAATCCACCTGCTGCTTCCAGAGATCCGGCAACACGAAGCTTTAGAGGGTTCAGGGTTAGGCTATGAGAAAAACTCGCGGAAGACAAGTTTGGGATCCAGAATGCGGACTTGTGTAATTCAAAGACTGCACGGGTATGCCTGAGCACTAACAATTTTGCCCCTGAAATCCAGGATGGTCGAGTGCGACACATCCGCAATCTCACCCCAGCCAGTTAACGAATCGACCTTAAGCCGCCCGCTACTCTGCTTGTTTTCTCTTTCTCAAATTAAACTGCCTCATCGCAACACTGCATATATTGTCAGTTCGGTTAGCATCGTACGCGTCATGACCTCTGTTGTCATGGCAGCAAATAGAAGTTTTGGACGGGACATTTTCATATACCTTGCCTCGAATCCCACAGTCATCATTGGAGGCGGTTTCACAAACCCAACTTTCAAGAAGCAGACGTTTCTAGACTCGTTGGATGTGCTGATTACACATGACTTACCTCTTCGTGTGTATAAGATTAATGATGGCCGTATGCAAGTTCAGCGAACTCAAGATCCTTTACTGCCTGGCGAGTATGAAGTTGAGAGTGATGGTAAGTATTTGGTGCGGACAGTTTAGAAGATTTAAATTTACATCTTAGCAAGGATATTTAGCAATGACAGACGCGCCGTACTATCAGCGAACTTCTTCTGCCATGTCTTCTCTCTCTTCATCAGGTAGAGTTAAGTCATTTCCGGCTGCAGTTCGAGACCGTGATCGCAGATGCGTAATTACCGGGGTTGCAATGACACAACGTGAGCTCGTTCAGCAACGCTGGACAAGATATGAAGCAGCGCACATTTTTCCTGTGGCTCTCGAATCTATATTTCAAAATTACAATTTCGGGGAATTAGTCGTTCTAGACGAACGTGATGGTAGTGTAAATTCTCCTCAGAATGGACTACTTCTCCAAAGGAATGTACATGCAATGTTTGACCAATATGAAATCTCAATCAACCCGAACGTATGGAGACAACTTAACCCACATTGCTATATTAAGAATAGTCGGGACTCTAACTTCATATAGGATGACTATCGCATAGTCTGCTTCCTTGATGATAGCTTAGGTCTCGCAGGACGACAACTGGATCCTGTATGCAGAGACCCTGGACACCCGCACCACGTTAATGACAAAATTCTCTTTTGGCACTTCCAACAAGCAGTTCTGGCCAATATGAGAGGGGCAGGCGAGCCAATATTTGATGAAGACATCCCTCCCGGCTCTGATACGATGAATGCCATCCTCAGCGGCCCTGTTCCTGCGGAGCGTATGGAATTTGAGTTGTCAAAGAGGTTGGGTGATGTTATGCGGGCTCAAGGATCATTTTTAATCAAGTGATGGCTTTACTGAAAAAACAGAGCATTACGGAAGAAGATAGAAATGGAGATCGTCCCAAGAGTTGCTAATATACATTAGATATGGAGTGGCTCTTTTCACTGCTTACAAGGTGCCAATGCTCGGCGTTGGTCTCGGCGCTATTCGTATAACATCTAACGCTTTTGCCTTCTGTTGTGTCTTGCAAAGCACGTTGTGGACTCTAACTAAAGGCAATGAGCTTCGAAGAGGAAAGTTTCTGATGTGCAGCACCGCAAGATACACCGTGGAATCACTCTTGGTATCATTGGAGCCAGGCAAGCAAGAGCGCGCTTTGCGAGTACCTACCTAATGGCAACTGGAAGGTCAAAGATGCTATTAAGGTCTTGGGAGAAGTTCAAGGAGTGCAACACACCTGTAATATTAAGCCTCTCAACGAGGCCAGGGAATTTCAGGAGAAGTTTCGTCAGAGTGGAGACACGGGTGAGGAACTAGCTTTTTCACTGAAGGCTTTGTTTGGAACTCCATATGTTGCTATCCCGAAACCCTGGATAACGCAAGTTTGCATTTGCTCCAATGACTTTGAAGGAGATGTTTAGGAGTTTCTTTTCGAAATGATAGTCGTCTTTCTGGTTGGTAGCACAGTGGAGCAAAGGTTCTCAATCCAAGAGAGCTTGGGACATAGCTCGGGTATTTCAAGGGTAAAAGCAATGCTATTATTATAGTCTATAGTCTCAAAATTTTCATTGGCTTATCGATATTTGAAGTATGTTTGAGTGTGATCAAACCTCATCATCTTACCACCAATAGCACCATCGAATCCCGGCGCCACGCATTATGTCTCCAGTTTGTGCAGTCCTACTACAAAATCAGAAAACTCTCTTGATATTGCTGGTTGACCCCGCAAAAGGTTCTGAGCCCTACTATATGCCCTCGAACGCACGAATCACTCACTCGAATCCCTTCCTAGTTCTCACTGGTCTCCCGATTTACACGGTGCATTCGAGAGCTCTATTCCTCTTTCTTTCATTCCTTCTGGATTTACGGTACTTGCTAGATTAGAATACATCGCGATATAGGCTCTGATACTTAGTTTTTGATTATTAACTTCGAACTTCCACCTCAAATGTCATTTGAGGTACTCCGAGCTGGAACTCGACTGCATGAAGTGAAATTGCTAGTAATCGTAATTGAATTCCTCCAAGAGTTTTCCAATACGTGATATTTATACTACCCTATGGAAACAAATCCAGCGCTTAGTTCATCATATTAAGGTACCTAGTCATGTTTTTTTGACCAGGTGAATCATTTTGACGCACCCGATACGCTTTGATTGCAGTACCCAGTATACCAGAGTGATGTTCCGGGTCAGTGCGAACACATAGTATATCAATCTGACGCACCGGGTCGATCTCTGAAGACTAGGTGCATCATAAGCAAATACTTGAGAACAGTACTTGAGAACCTCATTCTGATATATTAAGGTCCATGTCATGGCATAAATCGTGATGTCAACAGTAGCGTACGTTCAAATAAAATATTAAGTGGCCGATCTAGAATAGGGGCAAAAATATCTAAGCTACTAATTTATTAAAAATTCATCCACAAACGAACAGCAAAGACAAGAACGCCAAAAGGGTCGACCGCGATGCCTCATTCGTCCTCATGGGCAGTTAAATCGAAAGCGTCCTCAGGCACATCGAACGCACTCCAGTTGCGGTCCACAATGTAGTCTCTGGCTGCACAGCTGTTGTAGACTACGCCAACTGTGCACTGGATATCCCGAGCGTTGATGCACCGAGGTCCTGCTAACGGCGTAGACCGCAGTAGTATTACTCTTCCGTAATACAGGTCTTGGCATGACCTCCCATCTGGGTATTCGACGTCAATCAACCATTGAACTAAAGCCAAACTATGGGTCTCATCTGCCAGGGGCATCTTCAAGATCGTCGCAGTCTGCCTGGGACAACACACGGCGCGAATAAATAGACATCGACTTTCATTATGCCTAAAGAGTCGGCTGCTTTCACGGATGTCACTCTACATGGATTTCATTTTCCACGTCTTCGTGCTGATGTCTGGATCTGTATATGAAGTCACGAGCACAGTCTGACCAGCAATGTCTGAGCCATTCTGGAATGGCACTGGGGTCACGAGCACATGGTCGACAGAGCCAGCGAAGGACAAGACAATGCTGTCGTGCGTGCTCAAAGGGTCAAGTGGAGTCGGAGAATACTCTACTCGAAGACGACTCTCGGCGCCGCGCCGATGATGAAGAACAGCAGGTACGAGTTGTGGTACGCTGAATAGAAGACTGAACCCGAATCTCTGAAATACATCGGTGCAGGAAGAGAAATGATGACCGCTTAGAATGATTTGTAATATTTGACATCTGCGGGATTCGAGCCCGCCGGAACCGGCCGCCCAATCCGTCAAACAAATAAACGCGTTCGAGGCGTCAATCCGCGTTTTTGGGAGCATCCGGTAGACGCGCGCCGGAGCCACTCTAGGTCGCAGAAGCCTGCCAATTTCACCTTCTATTGTCCCATTTTATCGCTAGCTTTATTGACACTTGATATCCCACATTAGTCCTTGTAAGAGATGCTCCACGTTCCTCGTTCGTTCAAAAAAAACCCGTGCGTCATGCCTGACCCTCACTTTAGGGTGTAGTGGGGACGCGAACCAAGCAGGCCATACGAGGTCAGGCCCCAGCGGTCACGAAGCTTAGGAAAAGATTAGATACAGTTTCGTTTTCGTGAAAATATGTCCTTCACTAAAAGTTTCGTGTTTTGATAGTTTGTCGCCCCCGGCTTTGTCCGCGGCCATTTCATTGAAGTTGTCCGCCGGAGAAATGTATATAAGGAAGGGTTTATATCCGTTCTCCGGCATAGTTGATATTCTAAAACATATTGGCATAAGCCTAAAGCTTTACACGTCCATATAATATTTCAGCTTGACCGGCTGCCAGAGATCCAATCAACTACATCAACTACATATTTTTTGTGTGTGTAGAGTAAGTGTATATTAATAAGCGAGACTTGAATGTAGTGTATCAACGGACGCCTCAAATGTAGATGGTGTAAGTGTAGTTGACTTCAGTGTATGGGGTGACCCACTATGACTGTCACTGTCCCCTCAGAAGAAGCCCACCTAAGATGCTCCGCCAATTTTGAACTCTTCTTGAGTAAAAATACAGTACTACCATGTAAGCAGCCTCTCTGCCGTTTTCCCCTGACCGTTTAAATTATCTCTTCAGCAGCCAGTTCCTGCGCCTTACCAATAAGCCATGATAGCTCCTGTCTTCTGAACTCGTCATCATTGAGGTGCATGCTCTCAAGCTGTCTTTTCTCCTCCATGATTGAAAGGAACAAAGGATTTAGGTCATTGGTAATACCAGCACGAAACCATGACCTCAACACTTGACACATCCCTATTGTTCGCACCTGAAGATTACTCCGTTGAGGGACAACCATCTGCCCTGAGGCTGAGAACCTCGGCAGACATGGATTGTATCGTGAGAAAGTCGAGAGCCATTCGAGAGAGCCGAGGGTATTGAAAGCGCTTCTCATGCCAATAAGGTATTGGATCACGAACAAACTTGTCGTTGCGGTGAGTTGCTTGCCATTTTTCGAACTCGTCGTCGGCAAAGGGATCATCGTCTAGACCCTCTGCT
>PPJX02000237.1:0-14592 GCA_003705915.2 Lipomyces lipofer | reverse complement strand
CTCTAATATGAGCCGAAATCGACTTCATCAAGTAGAAAGTTACAGCTACAAACAGTAGTATTCATCTCCTCTCCAGCTAAGTTTGAACATCGCAATTCAAATTTTACCTTACCATACGAGATTATTATGCCATACACATATCCCGTCTTAAACTCCTATCTGCCAGAGCCCAGAAGATGAGAATGCAATAATATACTATGGACTCACACCTATGTCTACGGCGGAGCATCCGCAGACTGATGGACAGTCGGAACGTACAGTGGCTATCCTCAAGCAACTGATATTACAAAATCTTACTAAAATCAACGACAGGGATGGGATGTTTACCCGTATCCTGTAGCATGGTACTTCATGGTTGTGTTCATAATCTCTAAAACGTCCGGAAGATAGTTCGACTCCGGATCAAGCTCGTCGAGAAGTAGCATGCCCGAGCACCGCACATAGCAGTAGAGACATCCCATTCTGTCGGCCTAGGATGGTCAAAATCCCAGTAAACTATTCCTTTTGCCGTTTTTGAGAGAAAGTAATTAGCCATCATTTTCGCACCCTTCAAGAACTTCTCATCTTTCGTGTACTTGTATACCGCAGCGAAACCTGATTGCTCAGGACTGTCCAGGACTCCAACAACTTTCATTCTTCCATCCCTGACCCTGACCTTTGCCAACACACTCGCCAGTCTCTGGACTGTAGTTGAGAATATGATAAACTGACCAATCGTTTCGGAAATGGTTTTTAAGAAGCTTCGATGCGTGTGCAGTCGCGATGTCGGCTAAACTCTTTTCGCCAGTGTGCTCTGCAGCGTAGTACAACAACTCGAGGTTCATCATGCTGTCAATAATGACGATAAAATCCTCGTCTGGATTGTTAAAAACCGAGGAGATGTGTGCAAGACTATTATTAGTTCTAAGTGACTTGAGATCTTCTTGTTCTTGTCTCTAGAAACAATGGGTCAAAGAGGCCCTATTTATATACTTGGAAAAACACTACACAAACACTCGTATGACCAAAACACCTCCAGGTAGAACGGGGAGAGACCGCGAAACGGGGTTCCGCAGGCTACCCACCGAAATATTCGCTGAGATAACCACCGACCGAGATATCCACCGAGATAGCCAATGACCGAGATATCCATCGAGATATTGACCGCGGTTTTGACCGAACCGAGAGTTTGACCGAAAACTCGGGGACTCTTGCCGACTTGGTTTCCGAAATGGGAAATTCATGACATTTACAATGCTTCTAAAAGTATCTCAACTTTAATATGGATCACTAAAATCAATCAAACTCTTTAGATGCTGCGCCTGCCTATGATCGAATAAGTTCCATTTTTTCGCTATAGCGCGTCGCGAGAAAATTTGCCGAAATTAACAATAACTTCTAAGGCTTCCTCAGAACCAGTCAAACGGTGATCTCTGCCGTATGACGGCATAATCATAAAGCCCAAATCGTGGTTATCCATCGTAAATTGCTTTCCTCCATTCGGCTTGACACATGCCACATTCTCTCTGCCATTGGCAAAGTTCGCTCGGAACCGAAAGCTTCGTCTTCAACGACCGCTCGTAACGCGCCTAGACTGAGCCAGGAAGGAAACTGGAAGTCCAAAACTTCGAATTCGTGTAGAGATAAATCCCCATGGCTGCGAATGTATCGTGCGGATATAAATCTGGTGGATCTGTCTTTCCGACTACTTTCTTTGCAATCTTCCAGACACATTCGACATAATGGTCCGAGAGTGCATTCTTCACGACAGCTTTTGGATCGAGAGGGCCATCGTTGGGTGAGGTTATCAAAACATCCTCTGTCATGTAGATGGACATTGTATTACATACAGAATGAAAGTGCGATTTGTGGTAAGGTGAGCCTTATGTATGCCCATTTATGCGCGACGTCATGCATCCCCAGCGGCCGTCGGCAATTCACTCCAGTCTGGATTGCGCACACAGACAGCAACAACCTACAGTGACGCGTTGCTGCCGTTCGTACGATATCGAATGGAGCCGTCGCCGTTAAGTCGGAACAGTTCCCGGCTTCCGCACGCCGCACGCAAGCTGGTTACCTGACGTTTATCCGGCTATTAAGACGCACGAGGGCTGGGATACGATCTCGCTATGTAGTTCGGAACGCAGATACATAATCGGCCTCTACTGGTCACGCTGGAGTTCTGCCCCACCTCCCCAGACCAGCACTTGGGTTAAATGCTGCCGTCGCGTTTGCCTATATAACGAGCTCGAGTTGGCGAGCTTGACCGACGCGATCCATTCATCGGTCTCGAGTTCTTGTCCGCCGGTAAGTCCTTCCTGATCAACTACGGTCCCTACAGCTTCAATATGGATTTTCCCTTTCCGCCACGCATGCACGGCGACCACAACGTCGAGCGCTGCACAAATCTCGGATTTTACCCCGGCCCATCGCACACTTGGATCTGCCGAACGCCGTACTCGTACGACAAGTGGATCCCTGCTATTCTTTTTCTCGCACACTACTTTCCGGATGATTTGGTTCCTGAGATTTACTTTGGTGGCACTGAGCCAGACCGCTATGTTGGCTCAGAGGTCCTCGAGACGCAAAGATCGACCCCGGTGCGGACAACCAGAAAGTCAACATCGGCTCGCTCATTCTTGGCCACAACGGTATCTGGGGCGACCTACAGGTCGTCTCCGAGGCGGGCGTCGAGCGTAATAATGTGTATTTGAAAGAATACAAACGCGTGCGGAAAATATTGTCGTTGCGCCGCTGATCATTACCGGGAATGTTAGTGGAAACCCCGAGATATACGAGAAAATTAATCCCAAGACCGGCAAGGGCGTGGTAGTGGTCTTTGCGATCGTTCGGAAAACCGTTCGGTAAAAAGAACAGATCAACTCGTAATTTGTTACTTAATTACTTTTCGTCTCGACAAAGTTGCAAGGTAGATACACTTATGTCACGCACGTTAAATCTTATGCGAAGGCGTGGCACGACGGCGATGGTGTCGAGGTAGACTACGATGAGGATGGGTATGCCATTATCAGAACTGTTTTCAACGACACTAGCGCCAGGATTGTCTTCTTCGGTTAAAAATCACTTTCCGCATCTGAGGTTAAACTAGGATAGATTGTAAAATTGGAGAAGACTGTCTTACATGAAATTCAATATCTTGTTTACGGGAATTGTCTCCATATGTATGAGGTCAAGGAAAGGCAGGTTGAAATGCCAATCTGCAGGTACATATGTATGGGCAGAAGAAATTTTATCACCAACGTTCAAACGTGTGTCGAAACGAAGCCTCATCAGGATCCACTGTTAAAAAGTGAGGACGCTACCTGCCAATGACCCACAATCCTGTGGATAATAGCCGTCGCATTCCAGCCGGGCATGGAAGATATCTGGAGCTGGAGAGCGTGATTCCTTCTGTATGTGAACGTCACGTTGTCGTCGTTGGAATCTCAGGTTTTATCTCGTTGACACGTACGAGTCCTTCCTTTGTTTCGGGTATGAGAGGTACAAGAACTCGTAACTTAGTTAACAAGATGGCTCTAATGATGAATGAGACCGTGCGTCTCCGCAGAGTCACTCAATGGATGACGGTAATCCAAAGAAAAAGACAAGAAAAGAAGCTCATAACGATTGTTCTCGCTCATTAATTGTTCGTGGACCACTGGTTTCATGCGGATCAGCGTAAAGTAGCCTTTGCAAACACTGCCATTACGTCGTTGAACTCTCAGGATCATCTAGCACATTGTTAATTTCACAAACTGAATATAGCAGATATGGACAGGCGAGAAATGCAACAAGGCAATCTAAACGGCGCTTGCGAGTCGAGGAACGAGCATGCGTACCCACAAAATACTGGATCGTTAATCCCCAGGTGATGGCGAACTTCTGGAACGAGACAATGCGACAGTGGACCTTGGGCGTGGCTATGTCGGACTGGTAGAAGGGTACAAGGGAAAATGTCACGTCGACGAAGCCGGCGATATGCGGCCGACTATGAGCATAGGAACGCAGGTGGATGCAGATGCAGGCTGAGGATTGTTCGCCAGTGACAAGATGCGAATAATGTCAAGCGCGAACACTTCGCCGTCACACCGTCAGAATGCGCCTTGCTGTGTAGTGACTTTTCATGATAACCTGAGGCATCAGTCATGAATATGTATCAACCTTGAGCACACATTTCGGCTACAGCGTATACCTCTCAATATTCGTAAGTTTTCCACCAGGTCTCGGGTTTGGGCGATTTTCGGCCGCTCATAAAGACGCCTTGGCTGTTAATGGAGGCCAAAGTGCGGGCTTTCTCCGCCGTTCCTCCGCCTTCCGACATTGCCTCGGCGAAGCGCCTCGATTTACGCCGCTTGCCCACACTCCTCATTCCAACTAATTCAGTTATCGCGCCGCACAATGTCTGTGCGAAATGGTTTTAGCATGCCAGTCGGGCGTGGCAAGAAAGCTTTCGTTGCTGGCTTCTGCTCTGAGAAAAAGTCTATATCTATTTAAATCCCTGCCACTTGTGCTACCTTCCATATCACTGCCAACCGATCTATCTCTGTTTTCCTTCCATGGTTATAGTATTACAAGTTCGAATTGATATTGAGAAGTAGAAAATTTCAAGGCTGCCTTGCGCTCTCTACCGAAGCCAATCTTTTAACTCTGTTTACAATCAGATATGCTGTCTGGCCCAACTGTGCGCCGACCAGAGCCTGTCCTGGAACGAATGGATGTAAAGGCTTTTCCTAGCGTTTCTGTTCACGTTGTGCAAAATCTTTCGCCAACGTCGTCTCTATCCCAATCAGCATCAGATGTTACAGCGTTTTTCTCCGATGATGCAGTCCGCGAATCGATGTTGGATACAATCTCCGAACTTTCTAGCGAGCTCTACTCACCATCAGTTATTGCCAAGTTGTGGAGAATCGCTTCTGTGAAACTTGGAGACAAGTATCCGCCGACCGAAATGCCGGAATACACAGACCCGGTGACAAAAGAATATGTCTACACTGGTGTCGATTTCTGGACATCTGGCTTCTTTCCAGGGAGTCTTTACCTCCTTCTCGAGAGAATGCTAAAGTTTCCGGAGACGATTCCTTGCAATTTCCCCATCCATGCTGTGAAGTTACTCTATGCATGCAAATGGTGGTCCGAAAATTTGCACAAGGAGGCAGTTCGAGTTGACACTCACGATCTTGGCTTTATGATTCAGCCAGCAATGATGAAAGATTATGAACTTACGGGCGAGAAAAGAAGTCTAAACACGCTGATTGCGGCCGCGCAAAGTCTTGCTAGCCGATTTAATGAGAAAGTCGGTGCAATTCGAAGTTGGGACGTTTGTTACACGAAGCGGTATTCATTTAGCGATCCTTCGAAAGATTTCTTGGTAATTATAGACAATATGCTAAGTGAGTCTGGTGTCCAAAAAAAGATTGTCCATATGATGATGAAACTAAGAAAAGCTAGATTTGGACTTGCTGTACTATGTAGCAGCTGTAACGGGAAATATTAGGCTTTCAACGATTGCAACTTCTCACGCCGAAGTTACTCTTAAACATCACATTCGACATCCTGTATGGTCCACATTCCACGTCGTTAACTTCGATGAAACATCTGGCAATGTCAAGGAAAAAATCACCAATCAGGGTTACCAAGATGACAGCACATGGAGTCGCGGTCAGGCGTGGGGAATTCTGGGGTTTGCCAAAGTATACGGCTGGACAAAACAATCCAAGTTTCTTACCGCGGCAATCAAGCTTGGCGACTACTTCTTCCAGAATCTACCTGAAGATGGTATTCCACCTTGGGATTTTGACGCACCCAGACCTACATATCGTGATACTTCAGCTGCGATGATTGCGTCCAATGGATATCTCATTTTGTTCGAACATACCCACGAGAACGAATACTTGAAGCGAGCTCTATATCTCATTAAGAGCACTCTAGGAATTTCATTGTCTTCTCGGGCGAGATTCTCAGATAATCCTCAAACTGACGAAGTTGAAAAGGGTGATATGGAAACTATCCTGGATAATGCAACTATCAATAATCACGAGTTCGCTCCCAGAAAGTGGGCCGATCACGGTCTTGTGTACGCCGACTATTACTTTATGGAAATTGGTAATCTTCTTGCGAGACTGGGCCTTGTTAGAGAAATATCTTGACTAATATCAGCCGAATTACATGTGATGATACTGTCGCGCAAGTGTTTGTGGGATTGCTATATTTTCTATAAATTGTATTAAAGTTCCTCGAACTACTGATTAGAATCAGGGTTAGCTATCGAACTGTAGTGCTAGAACCCTACTGGGTGCAATTCAATGCATATACCTTGGACATTGGCGCAATACCCTGCGTTTCTCCTACTACAAAGGATCGTGTTTATATGCGTGGGCAAATCAAACCAAACAAAAGGTTAGCAGTCACATTAGTTTGGATCTGCTCCACATGAAACCAGTGTTGCTGTTCAAAAGCATGTGATCTCGAAGATAATTGTTTGCAAAAAAGCGGCCATGATCCGCAAAATTTAGTTTTCAACTAAAGTCACTGTTCACATTGGCTGACTTCCTGGAGACTTTTTGCCGCGACCAGACGCCAAAAATCCAAAAAAGCGATTACGTAAGACACAAATTTGTCTCGATTTTCGTGCCAAACGCGATTTTCTGGGAAGGACTCCCCCCTCCTCCACTCTCTCCTTCTGCCATAAAACATGAGTACATGTCATATTATCGGCAACGATACGATTATCGTATCGTCGACGATATTGACGATATCGTATCGTCAAGCTTCTAACGTCTGCCGATACGATAGACGATAATTATCGGCAGACCTTAAGTTCGACGATGCCGATTGCCGATATGCCCAAACCTTGCCGATATCGTATCGCCAACAGCCCTACGATAAATCCATGCTTATATTGCGGAGCATCACTATCCCGGAAATCTAAGAACCCCATATTTCCAGCTGCCCAAGCGAGGAAGGTAATGGTTAGCGTCACCGATTTCTTCGACTGGCCGGCAGTATTGCGTGACATAAGCGACAAGAAAAGGTGTGCTTCAGCCAAGACAATCTTACTCAACCGCGCCTGTGTTCAGTGTTTCAATCCTTACTGGCCGAGATCCAGATAGATCTTCTCCAGGGCCAGAAGTTGTTCAGGGTTTCATGGTGGATCCTAACTCTAACCAAACGCACACTCATCATTCCGTCATACACTTCCCGTCATAACTAATTAAGGTCGCCCACCATATGTCAACACCCTATCCAACTCCAAAAACGACGAATCCGTCAACAAATTCGAAATCTCGCCAATCTGCTTCATACTCAATTGCGGCATATCTACATCTCCACCACCACCACCACGCTGCGCTAACAGCTGCTGCTGTTGTTGCTCCATTGGTTGGTCCGTTGTCAGAAGCGTTGACGATGAAACCGTTGACCCTGGATCTTCTATCAACGCGCTATAGTACGACAAATCGGCTTGGAACGCCAGTGGCAGCGGCGGCGATGCGAATGACAGCGGCTCTGACCTTGGGTTATACCCTCCCATCGTCGAGATATCGCTGCCGTTGTCCAGTCCCGTAAGTCCGTATGAAAGGAGCAAGTTATTCGTGTAATTTGGGGACTTGTCGTCGAACTTCGTAGTCGGCAGATTGGGTGATTCCTCTGCTGCCATCGCCGTGTCCGTCGTGGGCCCACCAGTAGGGTCGGTTTCCGCATCGACGGAGTACACAGGCTGGCGGATATCAACGCCCTTTGTCTTGAGCGATGCCTGTGCCTGCGCGTGGAGTAGACTTCGCGCAAACTTCCCCGCCAAGTCGTCGGGTAGCTTGCTCGGTGTGCAGTTGCCGTTCCACCGTTTCGACAGCTCGAGAAGCGATTTTACTATGCGGTAGAACTCAGGTAGCAGCTCCACGCGGTAGTATGACGAGCGAGCCAAGAGCGACCGTCCCGCGACAAAGAGGCAGAACGCAAATTGGGGGTTCGTCAGCCCGATGTTATGTGTCAGGTATTTGTGCGTGATAGTCGAGATTTCTCGCGCGGCCGAGACGCACATGTCCGCCGAGGACATCTGCGGAAGCTTCATCACACTTCTCTGCCAGTGTGCTGTCGGATACGCCATAAATTGATGGAGCAGGATCACCGATGTGTTGTGCGTTATGTGCGCGAGCGTCAGGTTCGGATCCATCTTGGGCGTTGTGTCGCGGACACTGGCTTCCCGCCACTGTGGTGGCAGATTGAATTTCCACCTTACTAGCTGGAGATCTAGTTCCTTAAACCAAATGAGCCATTGCTGGATGTGGTCAAGATTCTGGGGGTTTACGGTTTGCTGGAGGAAGAACCGGGTGACTTGGCTCAGGGATTCCGTGGCTTCGATGCAGTACGCAAAGGCGCCAAGGGACGCGACTTCTTCGGGGTAGTCCGTGATGGAATCGATTTCATTGGTGGCGGACGAAGTGTTGAGTTTGGTGGGCTGCTGACTGAACAAGGGGACACTACTACTCCCGCTGGTCTTGCCTGCTGCATCGCCGACGCCAAAGTATCGCGTCCGCACTGGCTTCTCTGCTTCCCATATCGCTCCTTCGCATGGTAACCGCCGCCGCATATCAACACTTGTCAAACTGGGATTCCACCTGTAACAGTTAGTATTAAAGAAAGACAGTTGGATAAAGTTCGCTCATTCCACCTACCCTGTGGAAACACTGCAAAACCTATCCAGCGAAAACACATTCCAAAACAGCCTCCGCCTCTCCTCCGACTCTGTCCAATTCCTCGGCGTCTTCAAAAAAGCCATCCGCATGATGAGAGCGTCGCCGCTATTAGCAATCCCACTTCCGATCTCATCCCGCGACGCGGGGTCGTCCTCCGAGTCTTCGAACGACAGCTGCAGGTGCTCGACAGTCCGCGTCATCGAGTCCACGATCGCCCACGACTTTGGTCCCTTCCCGGAGCCGATGGTGTCGAAAGCCACGATGACAAGCGCCTGAAGGTTTTCGACGGAAAACATCTCCATGCTGGCCATGATGACGTGCTGGCGGCACAGCTGGATCAACCGGAGCTTGTACTCATGGTCGCTGACGCGCGGGTCAGGCGAAAAGCGCAGGGTGGCAATGACGATTGCATGCAGAATGGTTTCCAACTGTTTCCGCTCTTCCGCGATCTTGAGCTTCTTGATGAACGTGGTCTCATGCAAGATCGGGATCCACGGGTGAATCAGCTTGAAATAGAGATCGATAAGGATGTCCATGATGTCGTTCGGGGGCAGGTAATTGTCCGACATCGCGAAGCTGGGGAGAGCCCACGGTGGGCTCTTCCCGCCCACCGCCTCTTCATGCTTGGGAGCCGGGGACACGAAGCTGCCGGAGTCGCCAATACTTCTCGAATCCCGCCGTTCCTCCGTTTCCTGGAACTTGCTTACAGGCGGCACGGCGTCTGCTCCTTCTCGCGGACGCTTGACGTTCCTGACAGGACGCACGCACTGCTCTCGGCCCTCAGCGAGATCTGCCCACGCCCCCATCAACTCGGACTTCAAGTTCTCGACATGCATTTCCAACTTGCCGTCGTCATCCGAATTGCCGTCTTCCCCTCCCACGTAGCACTTCTTACTATTCAACGGGCTTATCAGCTGCCGACTGAGCAGGCATTGGCCGAGGAACATGTGTTCCAAATTAACTAGCCGCTGCGTCAGCGTCTCGATCACGCCTGGCTTGGGGCCTGGCTTCACCTTGGTATCGTCGTAGATGCATTCGATGCCCAGCTTGGCGCAGTAATAGCACGGCTGCTGGCGGGAACATTTGCGTTTGCGCTTGCGGCAGGTCTGGCACCTAGATGTTTTGATTAGAGTTGGCTGGATAGAATAACGATGGTGGCAGAAGAGAACAGAAAACGTACGCAGGACCTTCGTCGTCGGTGTCATTGTTTGGCCATTCGGCGTCTTCTTGCTGTTGTTGTTGCGCTTGCTGGCTCTGACGATGATGTTGATTTTCATTTTGTACTAGTATAGTATCGCCATTGCTGTTATCATTTGCCATGCCTCTTGTCCTCCTCGAAGTCGTCGACAAAACAGACGGAATGTCACTGGACCGAACTTGCGAGAACTGCTGTGGTACTGCTACGCTGGCTGATGAGCGCGACCGAGGCATGTTGATCTGTATTATACCAAATTCTGTTTAAAATTAGGTATATCTTGTTCGCGTCCTCAAGGCTATAGTTGAATTATTTAAAATTTAACAGGCACAGAGATGGCACCGACCCAGGCAGGGCTCGCATGCCGTTGTCGGCTTCTTATGAATCGCAGCTGTTCCAAAAGGTAGGTCCAGAGAACCGTCGCACTAGAATATGCAGTATTCGCGGAGGAAGTGATGGCCGTTTCTAGTTTGCACGCTGAGCGATTTCCCGACTGTTGTAGTCCGCTTCCTGTGCGGTCTGGGGCGGGCGCGGGGAAGCGGCCACACGCGCGACCCACTTTGATCGGATTTCAAGCGGGGTTATGTGTGCATCGCCTTTCGGATAGGGCCTACCAACAAAATAGCCCTACCCCTGAATCCTATGTTCATGGCCCCCGAGGCACTGGATATCTGCGTTTGTTAAACCAAGGAACATAACTAGGTTATGTGTCGTAAGCCCAACAAGACCATCCCAATGGTACTGACCATGTAGGGCTCTTCCCTAGTACGGGCAGGCTTGATCGATGATCTCACTCTGAGAAATGCCACAAGCTTTTGTTCAGTAGATAGCTGGTCGTCAACAAACTGGCGTCGACGAAACCATTTCTAACCAAGCAGTCAGCATCGAGGAATTGGTGGTGTCCCCTGGCTGATCTTTGCGGAGCAGAGGAGTAGCATTGACACCAACCCACTAGCCCCTCAGACGCGACAATTACGATAATGGCCAATGACTGTCCACGAATCTAGCAACACTCGTTCCGTCTTGCCTTGAACTCAGAGTGATTAGGCGTTCATGCAGAACCTGTATATTGTGTGATATGTATAATAGTTTAAATAGACTTCCGCTGCAGGAGGTCTAGAGTAATCGAATCTTACAGTCTCGAGCCACCCCATATCTTTTCTCAGCTCGCAATTACCAACAACAATGTCTTTCTACATCAACCAGCTCCCCTGGAGGAGGACCAAGCAGAATCATCCGCTCAGTCGATCCGGTCATGTTCCTGAATGTTTGGCTGTGTTACTACGGTCGCTCGTAGGCCAAGAGCGTGTGAGCGCGGAAGATGCTGTACCCAACAACTTCACAGCGATCTCTGCAAGGACAAAGAATCAGACCGAGAAGCAGTAGGCGATGTCTCCTGCAATAAAATGAAAACACCACGCAATTATACAGATATGGGAAACAGCAAGGAGCACGAAGAAACATCGCCGCTTCCAAATCCCTCATGCCATGTCCAAGCTCCCATTAGTCAATCCATTCTCCGCCATCAGTGGCATTGCCCCCCAAATCCACCATCCGATCCAAGCCCCCTAAGCCAAGAACTCCCTCTCCCAGGCAGGCGCCGAAGATATCCCCGGCCGCGACATCGAGCGACATCAGCGACTGAAAGTCAGGCTGGAATGATAACAGTGACGGCGACGAAGTTGCAGTTGAGATATCTGCCCATGTCCAGTCCTTGCCTTCTAGAGGTGTGGTGACAGAGCAGATTGTTGACGGAGAGCACAGCGTTGCGTGTGATCTGTCCCGTGATATGGATTCGTCATCTGGTGGCTGCTCAGCTGAGTCGTAGACGGATACCCAGAAGCAGAAAACGTTGGCCGGTAAATCTCCATCCGTGCGATTAGAAAGTCGCTCCTTCTGCTTGAGTAAATTCTTCAGCAACCGTGACGCAAGACTCCCGTTCAGCTGACATGGCGACTTTAGGCGCTGGACACCGAGCCACCGTTTCGAAATCTCAGTCAACGAATTGATAATGGTATTAAACTCCGGCATGAACGACGCATGTGTAAGCGCAGACTGCACCAGTAACGACCGTCCAATCACAAAGAGGCAGAAAATAAACTGCGAGTTGACGATCCCATCCATCACCGAGAGATAGCTCACGACGGCAACACAGACTTCCCTCACTGCGGCTGTGAACTTGTCTGCTGACCCGGCGAACCCGAATTCCTTGGCGGTGATGAAGTGGTGGAGGAGAACGACGCTGGTATCGTGGGTAACGTGCGCAAGCGTGAGATTCTGGTCCATGATGATGGGACGATTGGGCTTGAGGTGCCATTGTTCGGGGAGATTTGCCTTCCAGCTGGTGAGGCGGGCTTCAATTTCAATGATACGCTCCATCAGCTTGTCGACATTGGTAACGTCGGTGGGGTTCCGGTCCTCGGATATGAAGAGGTGCATCACTTTTGAAAGCATTTCCATCGCCTCGACGCGGTACGCAAATCCACCGATATAACTGACCTCGTCCTTGTCAGCGCCTTCAACTTTCGTCTTTCGTGCGGGACAAAAGTCTAGCGATCCATTTGACACCAGGTACCGTGTCTTGACCGGCACCTGATTCATCCAATAAATTCCATCACATGGTAACCTCCTCTTGACTTTAAAAAGTGCCCTGTTCGGGATCCACCCCGCAGACACGCTGCAAAACCTATCAAACAAAACCACATTCCAAAACACGCGCCGCCGCTCCTCCGCCTCGGTCCATAACTTTATCTTCTCTACTGCGGTGACCTTCTCGAGCTTCGGGCGAGCGTGCTTGCTAATGGCAGCAGATATGTCTTCCTCGTAGCCGAGGTGGAGGTGGTCGACAGCTGACATCATCGCGTTGATGATCGTCCAGGACTTAGGACCGTCGCCGGAGCAGATGGAGTCGAACGCGATGATGCTCAGGGCTTCGAGGTTTGCGATGGAGTAGGATCGCTGGCATTCGGATATGACGTACTGCCTGCACGCTTCGCGCAGCTTTTTCCGGGTTTCGTCGTCCTTGAGGCGGATATCGTCACAGAAGCGAAGGGTGGTGACTATGATGGCGTAAAGAATGACCGTTTTCGACGGCGGTATGCGTTGCTTGAGGAAGTTTGTCTCGATCGTCGGGTGGATAACTGGTATCCAGGGGTCACATGTGCGCTTGTAATGCCGGATAAGTGACAGCATGAGGTCGTCTGGCGGTAAATATAGCTTCGTATCCCTGATCGGCGAGATCGCGTACCTGCAGAACGTGCTGCCCTGTTGTGGTGATTCGGATTCCTCATTTACAGTTGGCGATCCCACGTTCTTGAGCTGGCCACCGTGTGGTACAGAGAGCAGCTCTATGTCGACGTCCTCCGACTCACTGGTATATGTGCCCTGAGACTGTGACACGGTCGATCTGGATCGCTTTCGTCTGTTCCTGGTCTGGACGTCGTTCTCGTTGTCGGCGTTGGAGAACTTCTGGTCGCGCTTTCGGGTGACAGCGATCTCGCGCTTCAAGGACTCGACTTCTGCGTGGAGGTCGTTGATGATTTGTGTATGATTGGCGCTAAGTTGGTGGCTTACCGGGTAGCTTTGGAGGACTGGCTGAAGAAGTCGGCGCATCATCGAGAATTGCATTGTAACTGTTCGCTGGAGACTGTCTAGTGCAACCATTAGCCACGTGTTCTTAAGATGACAGGCTGATAGTACACACCTAACCGGTCGGAGAGTCCCTCAATTGCCCGATTTTTCGAGCTGGGTCGTGTGTTATCATCTTCGTATTCGCACTGAATATCTAGACAGAACTCAGCGTAGTTCAACCACGACTGCATACGGCTCGTGGAACGCACCTAGCTTTAAACAAAGCTGACACGGCTTCGTCCGTGAACATCTTTTTTTTCGTCTCCGACAGGCATGGCAGCTAGATGAATAAGATTCCTGTCAGCAAGAGCGATACCACGGGATGGGACACGACAGGAAGAAGACTCACGCAGGCCCTGACGAATTGTCCTCGCCGCCATCTCCATGCAACTGCGAAAGCAGCACACTGTCGAGATCCCGATGGTCTTCCTGTACGATCGAGCTCATGCTAACTTGTGAAGATGTAAGAGGCAAGTGATAAAGTCGAAAGATGTTCAGAGGAATAAGGGTCGGAGGGGGGCGAGGCGCTAAGAGATGGAGATGCAGCTGCAAGAGTACGAAGACGGGTGCTAGTCCTCCCGATACAATGCAAATTGCTCAACGCCTCCCCGGCGTCCGAAGTATTAAGCGCGTATGAAGTTATTGGCGGGGTTGTGTCCGGGTAATCTTTGTGGCGGAGGCGGTCCGCCGCCGCACTTAGTCCAAGAGTTCAGCACCAGTCGCCGGGCCCAAGTGCAAAATCTTACCCTTGTCAATGACACCAGTAAAGTAAACTGAGTTGGAGTTGCTTAACTGATTTTACTAACAGGACTCCTGTATTTTCTGTTGTAGGGCTTAAGTCTTGCAAGAAAAATATTTGTAGTCAGAAGTTGTGGGAGTGTCACATGCTACAAGACCAGGAAGCCGTATCTGTCGAGTTTTTTTTAAGCACGTTAGCATTAGCCAATGCATTCAAACTTGAAGGTCGCTCCGCACAGAACATACTTCGATTTCCTTGTGCGACGATCAGTCCTGTACTCTACCTTGCTATATCCTCGTCGACGAAGAACAGCGATCGTCTGCATATCGGCAAACACAAATCCCAGCACGTTCCCTTCT